>JAWKAJ010000256.1:0-19840 GCA_033816785.1 Picus viridis
CAAATCACTGCTCACCAGCAAGGGCACTGACAAGAGTTGAGGCAAGAGAAGTGGAAGTGTAGGGGAAACGGGAGCCAGGCCATCCTCTATCACTGGCAGATTACGTTGTTCTGTGACTTGTATCCTGTCTGCCAATTGCTTTGGTGTGCCCTGAAGCTGTTCTGTGAGTGCTTCCATGGTAGTTGAAGCAATTCCTCTTCAGGATACATAAGGCTTGCCCCCAGATCCCCCATTATTCTCCCTGGGAACATTTCTTGGGAGGTTGTGCATGAAGTAGACTGGAAGGAATATAGCTACTACAATGCCTCACCCTTGGGAGAGGGCCCTAGATGGGCAGAGTGCTGCAATTTGTTCCTAGCTATGTTTGCTGTTGTGATGCAGTCCTAGTGGGGCTGTTTCAAACCTTTAGTACCTTTTGTGTTTTCCTTCCTTTCAAGCATTCTCCCTTTCAGAACTGCTCTCCAGTGCAGTTCTTAACCAGAGGCAACAAGAGTGTGGCATGCTTTTCAGCAGCCCCCAGGCTAGGCAAGGACTGTGGAAGAGTGCACAGCCCCAGCTGCCAGTGGTGTGGGACTATTGTGTGCCTGATGCTGTTCTTCAAATGCCCTGCCTAGAACTACTGTTGGGGCTTTCCTATCTTGTTCTCTGAAGCCTGAGTATGTACTCCATGGCTTTCAGCTAGAAAACCTCAGCAGAAACCTAGAACAAGAGGATCAGTTATGCTTAGTCCTATCTCTTGCTTAGCAGTGTTGTGCTGGCAGATCTCCCTAAACATGCACCAAGACTTGAGAAAACTTTGGATTTAGACAGAGTTGTCTGGGCCAGGTGTAGTTTTGGGCCCCTGTTAAAGATCCCCAAGTCTCTCAAGCCTGAAGACGTTTGCCTGAAGCACAAAGTGGGGAATTCATTCCTCCCTAGGAGGACCTTAACCAGAAGTGCCCTTGAAGCTGTCACTTGCAGCATTCACTGGATTTTCTTGCTAAGTGTTAAAGAGGTCAAGCGAGGCTTTGGGCAAGGATATCTACTTAAGCCTGTCAGTTCTGTGAGACTGGAAATACCCCAGGGAGGGTCTCGAACACCCCAGCCCCTCTGAACCCAGCCCTTAGCCACTTTTTTTATCTCCAGCACCTTATCCCAGTGCACTAGCCAGGCACCTGCTTCTCATCACAGGTCCTGGCTGGATGCAGTGCCGGCTGTGCACAGCACTACATGGGTGTTTTACCATTTGCGTTCCTCAGGGTCCTGTTGTCAGAGGAACCAATGCTATTTTTGAACTCAGCTGATCTGCTGTAATGTCTAGACATGAGGCTGAGACAAGAGCAGAGGTAATTGGATTGCTTTGTTTTTTTTGGCAGGTTGTAGTTCAGCTGTTCTTTGAACATGACCATGGCTGTTGTTCATCTGCTCTGACACAACAGGGTTTCTGAGACCTAAGCTTTCCATTGCAAGAGAACTTGCTGATAGCACTTAATGTTTTCCTGCTGTACCAGGGCTGTTTCTGCTTTTGACTGGAGCAGTAAAGCAAAGCTTAAGCCGCTACACCAGCTCTAGTCAGACAGATCAACAGCAGCAGCACCACCTATGTACGGTGTACCAGGGTAGTCGTGAAGGGTTTCTTGGTGTGAAAAAAATAACACTTTGGATACACCTTTCTCTATTTATTAAATTGAAGACCACAGTGGTTTAGGTGGATAAAAGGGAGGAAAAATTTAGTTCCAAGATCAAAGTTTGCCTGAGGAAGCAGAGAAGAGAATCCTGAAAATGAACCACACCTGGACAGGCAGGAAAGGCACTTGAGAAGGAACACAGAAACATGAAGCCCTACCTATGGGAGCAGAGCAGCTTGCAGTAACTGCCACTGAGGATAAAAGATAGATTAGGGAAAGGTGCCTTGGTTCCATAGCAGGGTTCATGTGAGTGTGCTGCATCCCAGAGAGAGTGTGGGAAGAGCCCAGCTTTGCAAACAAAGCAAGTCCTGTGGATCTGGATCTAGTATTGCCTGCACCACCTTGCTTTCTGGGCACTGTTTTGAGACCGTGATTTCATTTCCTGAACCTCTGTTCTGCACATACTTTGCTCTTTTTAAGGACTGACATCCATCCTTAGCTTTAACAATGGCTTCAAGAGACACACAACCTTGTTACTGGGAGTAAAACGCCCTCCTATGCAATAGGAGTTCACCAGATGACAACTTTCATTTATCATTCCACCTCTTGCAACATCCGGATGGTTGCACCCTGGTGCTGCCTGCTTTCATAGCTGCTCACTGTATCCAGATAGCTGAGTTTAAAACTGCTGCCATTGGCCTTGACTGACTAGTGGATTTCTGAGGCAGGGACCCCCTGACCCCAGCTACACTGATCTCTGAAATGTCTTTTCCCATAAAAATAGGTACATAAAGTTGAACTCTCTTCATTTCTGCATTACCTTTCTGTGTGACATGCAAGCTTTACGGGCAAATCTCTTTCTTGAGAGATATTCACCCCAAAGCAACTGGGGGTGAGATCAGCTGAGGCTTTACTTCCCCTGCCAGTCATGCTAACTCTACACATAAGCAGTCAAGTATTTTCTGCTGAAGGCAGTTCTGCACATTCATTTCCTGCTGATTTTGCCAGGTAGTGGTCCTCTTTTTCTGAGGTGTGTGAAGACCTGCCCCAGGCTGGGCAGGCAACAAACTGCCACTGAGCCACATCTCATCTCCCATTGCAGCAGCACAGCCAAGCCCCTTTCCCAGAGCAGCTGAGTCACAGACAAGCTCACTTGCTGCTGTTGCCTTATATATTGACTACATGAGAATTATCCTTAAACACAAAGGAAAAACCAGGACACAAAGTGAGGCAATGCCCATCTTCACCTGTAACCCTAATGGCAGGTCTGTCCCTGCCTTCGGTGGGAGACTGTGCAACTCGCTAATTACATGCTACTTACTATACAACTCACCTCACTCACTTGGCTGCATGGATGATCCCCTGTGGCATACCAGCCATTTAGCAGTGGTCTTACAGAATGCTTTAGGTTGGTAAAGGTAATTTAATCTAAACTCTCTACAGTGAGCAATCTTCAACAAGGTAAGACTCCTCAGAGCCTTGTCCAATAGGACCTTGAACATTTCCAGGGATGGGGCTTCTACCACCCTCTCTAGGCAACTTGCTATAGTGCTTCAGCACTTTTTTGTCCACTCAGGTCTGCAAGATGACAAAAATCACACTGCTGATCTGATGGTCATGGTCCAGCACACAGGCAGTAAAAGTGGCCCTAAGTCTGGAACAAACCTGGCTAAACATCCCACCTATCCCACTTATGGCCACACTGACACTCCAGAAATCAGTCCAAGCATGTTAGGACACAGGCTCCTGTCTTAGGGAAAAAAGTGACTTGGGTGCATTTAATTCTGCACAACATTCATGAAGGCAACATCCCTAAGAGAGAAGCCAGAAAGGGGGACAGACAAAGGTGAACTACAGGCAGAGCATCCCTCACGCTATACTGCACCTAGGAACTCCTGAGAGAAAAAACCTTAATCAGCCCCATCTCCTAGCAAATCCTGTCAGGCAGGATGAAGTTTGTGACTTCCCTTAGCTCAGTACTTGCCAGTTCTGTCACTGCAGGGGGAGATGTTGAGACAGGCACCTGTCTCTTGTCTGAGTGGGTTCCAGCTGTCATGGGCTATGAGCCTCTGCCAGCTGACCATGAGCATCCAGCAGGTCTGGAGAGAGCCAGGTGCTTGTCTTCTGCATGTTGTGTCCCTGTGTGCTGCAGAGGCCTTAGCAGATCAGAGGCTAAGCCTGAAGTAAGTGTTCTGCCTTCTGAGGACAAGGCATGTCTTCTCTCATGAGCTCTGATTAAGGTTTTTTCTCTCAGGAGTTCCTAGGTGCAGTATAGCCTGAGGGATCTTGGGCTGAGTTCTGCCTGTAGTTCACCTTTTGTCTGTCCCCCTTTTCTGGCTTCTCTCTTAGGGAGTTGCTGTTTTAGCCTTCATGAATGTTTTTTGTTTGCAGAATTAAATGCACCCAAGTCACTTTTTTCCCTAAGACAGGAGCCTGAAAAGTGCATCCCACCCTTCTTTCAAGAGTGCTCAGGAAAATGTAATGTAAATGCTTCTTTAAAAAGGACTGAGCTTGGAAGTGGCAATGGAGCTGGTCTAGTGTGGCCATAAGTGGGATAGGTGGGATGTTTAGCCAGGGTGAAGGGGATGCTCTCCATGATGTTGCTGTTGTGAGGAGCCCGTGTGTCCTAACAGCTTGGTGATTTCTGTGTCACTAGGAGTAGGTTTGTTCAGACTTAGGGCCCTTACTGCCTGTGTGCTGGACCATGACCATCAGATCAGCAGTGTGATTTTTGTCATCTTGCAGACCTGAGTGGACAAAAAAGTGCTGAAGCACTATAGCAAGTTGCCTAGAGAGGTGGTAGAAGCCCCATCCCTGGAAATGTTCAAGGTCCTATTGGACAAGGCTCTGAGGAGTCTTACCTTGTTGAAGATTGCTCACTGTAGAGAGTTTAGATTAAATTACCTTTACCAACCTAAAGCATTCTGTAAGACCACTGCTAAATGGCTGGTATGCCACAGGGGATCATCCATGCAGCCAAGTGAGTGAGGTGAGTTGTATAGTAAGTAGCATGTAATTAGCGAGTTGCACAGTCTCCCACCGAAGGCAGGGACAGACCTGCCATTAGGGTTACAGGTGAAGATGGGCATTGCCTCACTTTGTGTCCTGGTTTTTCCTTTGTGTTTAAGGATAATTCTCATGTAGTCAATATATAAGGCAACAGCAGCAAGTGAGCTTGTCTGTGACTCAGCTGCTCTGGGAAAGGGGCTTGGCTGTGCTGCTGCAATGGGAGATGAGATGTGGCTCAGTGGCAGTTTGTTGCCTGCCCAGCCTGGGGCAGGTCTTCACACACCTCAGAAAAAGAGGACCACTACCTGGCAAAATCAGCAGGAAATGAATGTGCAGAACTGCCTTCAGCAGAAAATACTTGACTGCTTATGTGTAGAGTTAGCATGACTGGCAGGGAAGTAAAAGCCTCAGCTGATCTCACCCCAGTTGCTTTGGGGTGAATATCTCTCAAGAAAGAGATTTGCCCGTAAAGCTTGCATGTCACACAGAAAGGTAATGCAGAAATGAAGAGAGTTCAACTTTATGTACCTATTTTTATGGGAAAAGACATTTCAGAGATCAGTGTAGCTGGGGTCAGGGGTCCCTGCCTCAGAAATCCACTAGTCAGTCAAGGCCAATGGCAGCAGTTTTAAACTCAGCTATCTGGATACAGTGAGCAGCTATGAAAGCAGGCAGCACCAGGGTACAACCATCCGGATGTTGCAAGAGGTGGAATGATAAATGAAAGTTGTCATCTGGTGAACTCCTATTGCATAGGAGGGCGTTTACTCCCAGTAACAAGGTTGTGTGTCTCTTGAAGCCATTGTTAAAGCTAAGGATGGATGTCAGTCCTTAAAAAGAGCAAAGTATGTGCAGAACAGAGGTTCAGGGAAATGAAATCACGGTCTCAAAACAGTGCCCAGAAAGCAAGGTGGTGCAGGCAATACTAGATCCAGATCCACAGGACTTGCTTTGTTTGCAAAGCTGGGCTCTTCCCACACTCTCTCTGGGATGCAGCACACTCACATGAACCCTGCTATGGAACCAAGGCACCTTTCCCTAATCTATCTTTTTTATCCTCAGTGGCAGTTACTGCAAGCTGCTCTGCTCCCATAGGTAGGGCTTCATGTTTCTGTGTTCCTTCTCAAGTGCCTTTCCTGCCTGTCCAGGTGTGGTTCATTTTCAAGGATTCTCTTCTCTGCTTCCTCAGGCAAACTTTGATCTTGGAACTAAATTTTTCCTCCTTTTATCCACCTAAACCACTGTGGTCTTCAATTTAATAAATAGAGAAAGGTGTATCCAAAGTGTTATTTTTTTCACACCAAGAAACCCTTCACGACTACCCTGGTACACCGTACATAGGTGGTGCTGCTGCTGTTGATCTGTCTGACTAGAGCTGGTGTAGCGGCTTAAGCTTTGCTTTACTGCTCCAGTCAAAAGCAGAAACAGCCCTGGTACAGCAGGAAAACATTAAGTGCTATCAGCAAGTTCTCTTGCAATGGAAAGCTTAGGTCTCAGAAACCCTGTTGTGTCAGAGCAGATGAACAACAGCCATGGTCATGTTCAAAGAACAGCTGAACTACAACCTGCCAAAAACAAAGCAATCCAATTACCTCTGCTCTTGTCTCAGCCTCATGTCTAGACATTACAGCAGATCAGCTGGGTTCAAAAATAGCATTGGTTCCTCTGACAACAGGACCCTGAGGAACGCAAATGGTAAAACACCCATGTAGTGCTGTGCACAGCCGGCACTGCATCCAGCCAGGACCTGTGATGAGAAGCAGGTGCCTGGCTAGTGCACTGGGATAAGGTGCTGGAGATAAAAAAGTGGCTAAGGGCTGGGTTCAGAGGGGCTGGGGTGTTCGAGACCCTCCCTGGGGTATTTCCAGTCTCACAGAACTGACAGGCTTAAGTAGATATCCTTGCCCAAAGCCTCGCTTGACCTCTTTAACACTTAGCAAGAAAATCCAGTGAATGCTGCAAGTGACAGCTTCAAGGGCACTTCTGGTTAAGGTCCTCCTAGGGAGGAATGAATTCCCCACTTTGTGCTTCAGGCAAACGTCTTCAGGCTTGAGAGACTTGGGGATCTTTAACAGGGGCCCAAAACTACACCTGGCCCAGACAACTCTGTCTAAATCCAAAGTTTTCTCAAGTCTTGGTGCATGTTTAGGGAGATCTGCCAGCACAACACTGCTAAGCAAGAGATAGGACTAAGCATAACTGATCCTCTTGTTCTAGGTTTCTGCTGAGGTTTTCTAGCTGAAAGCCATGGAGTACATACTCAGGCTTCAGAGAACAAGATAGGAAAGCCCCAACAGTAGTTCTAGGCAGGGCATTTGAAGAACAGCATCAGGCACACAATAGTCCCACACCACTGGCAGCTGGGGCTGTGCACTCTTCCACAGTCCTTGCCTAGCCTGGGGGGCTGCTGAAAAGCATGCCACACTCTTGTTGCCTCTGGTTAAGAACTGCACTGGAGAGCAGTTCTGAAAGGGAGAATGCTTGAAAGGAAGGAAAACACAAAAGGTACTAAAGGTTTGAAACAGCCCCACTAGGACTGCATCACAACAGCAAACATAGCTAGGAACAAATTGCAGCACTCTGCCCATCTAGGGCCCTCTCCCAAGGGTGAGGCATTGTAGTAGCTATATTCCTTCCAGTCTACTTCATGCACAACCTCCCAAGAAATGTTCCCAGGGAGAATAATGGGGGATCTGGGGGCAAGCCTTATGTATCCTGAAGAGGAATTGCTTCAACTACCATGGAAGCACTCACAGAACAGCTTCAGGGCACACCAAAGCAATTGGCAGACAGGATACAAGTCACAGAACAACGTAATCTGCCAGTGATAGAGGATGGCCTGGCTCCCGTTTCCCCTACACTTCCACTTCTCTTGCCTCAACTCTTGTCAGTGCCCTTGCTGGTGAGCAGTGATTTGAGTCAACACATAGAGCCTATTATCAGTTTAACCTTATAAAAGAACAATTAGTTCATGATTGTTGAGCAAGGACCACAGGCTTGCCCTGCAGCCACACTGCAATGATGCAACTGAGGATGTGGCACACGCAGCTGGGGTAAGGAAAGGTGGGAGCATGCAGCCAGGCCTTAGATTGGTTTACAACAGTGCATGAGCAATCATTAGGGAGCATAACCAGAGGGGTTTAAGCCAGGAATACATTACAACAAAAATTATGAAAGTATTTGAACACCTTTTTTCTGGGTATTCTGCAAATTACGCTTTCCTTTCCAGGAGAAACGTGTGTAGCAGCAGAGCATCTTCCTCTACAGACCATTTTCTCTATGTGCTATTTTAAAAAACATCTCTTTGACAAGATCAAAGACATTTGCAGAAGTGGCTATTACTGTAACAGCAGCACAGAGTTTCACGTTTAAGTTGATAAATAATAGAGGCAGCACTGACTTACGTCTTCCTGGTAGGTTGTATGGTTGTATTCCTGTGGACTAATGCAATTCCATAGTGTGGCTACTGGATGTTGTCACCATTCCCTATAAATGCCTTATTACTGTCCTTTGGAGAAAGAAAGTACTCCCAAAACAGAAGGCAGCTTCAACATCAGCTACAGCTGTTGACAGAAGACCTGCAACCATCATGGAAATTCTGAATAATGACAACAGGGACCAAGGCAAGTATCACCTCCCACAGAATGCTTACAGAAAAAAGCAGCATCCATGATGCTTTAAAGAACCAAGGAGGCTGGACTCCATTTGTTGCACTACTGCTTCATAAAAACATCAGTGAAAGCACATTGGGAGGGACTAAGTGTGATGCTTGTCATTTATCCATTTGACAGCCAGCAGGGAAGTTTCACTTCACTGTGGGATCTGTATTTGTATCTTACCTCAGGCAAAATATTTCTAAGAGAAGAGCACGCTGACCACCTTAAGAGGCTTCCTGGGCAGAACTATCAGGATGATTCTTTGACAACCAATGGGATAGGGAAAGCACTTGTTAGCTGACTCACTCACTCACTAAATAATAAGAAGATTAACTACCACAGGAAATAAAGAAGAAAAGGACTGCAGTGCAACAAACACTGAACACCCAGCCCAGACTGCATTTTTAAAATCACCTCACAGAGCTACAGCATTTGCCACTTATTTAGCTGTTTATCTAAACTACACTTCCCCACAGGCCAGTGCTGTTAGCAGATTCAGCCCCCAACAAACCACCATGTAGCTTTCAGGTTATTTTGCTTTATTCCCACTTTGACATGTTAATTTAGTGAGCAGCAGGACGTGCCTTTCTTCAGCAGCAATACTGGGTAAAGTGGAGTTTTACCTTCCTCTCTTTGCTACATCCTTGATTGGTACAGTGTTTGAACTTGTGCCATTTATCAGCTGGCCATGGAGCCACCTACACATGAGAACTGATTTCTATAGGAGCAAAACCCCAAACTAATACATTCCCAGCACTCCAAAACGAACAAAACTTCCCCTCTCCAGCTATTTTGGACACAGATCAGTTTCCACTACTGTTCATGCTCTTCCTTCCTCCACCTCCAATAATCAAACTACTGCTAAAGTAGTACCTAAAAGATAATTTGTATCTTGAAGTAGTAACTGAATCCCCTTCCTGTTAGTTAACAAAATAGCTAGGGATTGTATCAGAAAAAGGTTTAATAGGCGAGAAAAACAATGCAAGTAGCCCACAGTGAGAACCCCAGCAGGGCTAGGTACAACTCTACAGTTCCCCAGTGGGGAAAAAGGATAGTGGAATGCAATCTTGCCAAGTTTAGGGAAAAGCCATTTGCAGGCTCGTTTGGGAACGTCGTTAATTGAAGGCAAAGGGAAATACAACAAGGTTCATGACAGTAGTGCTGCTTGTTCTGTTTCATGTTAAATGGAGTCTTCTGGGATATCTGGCTTGCTTCATGGCAAGAAAGCAGCCATGAAGTGCTATGGCGGGAGAATGCAGGCTATAAAACTCCTCCAGCTTAGTGTTGGTAAATGTGCCTGGCTGAAAGGTTCTTGCTCTGGAGCAGAATTCTTTGTGCCTTCTTAAGACCACGAATTTCCACAGCTAGGATTCAGTCTAAGTGGTTTTATTCTGGCAGAATGGTGGAAGCAGGCCTGGCCTTTAGTCTAACCCAGCTCCTTCAGGGACTAAGTCAGTCTTGTCACAGTAGGAAATGGTTATAGTTTTCCAAGTAGCCACCCACTATACAACACAGATTTATTTAGCATTTAAAAGCACCGATCAAGCTCAAATACCCACACGTAGTAATACATGTATTTTAAAACAGAAGCTGTCACAGAAAATGACTGTGTGCTCAGGCCACAAAGAATACAAAATAAACTTCTCCACTTATTCTGGAGGATGACTGGAATAGCAGGAAACCAGCTCCATCACTCATTAGGTTTTAGCCAGAGCAAGTAAGCCTAAGCACCAGGAGAGATACTTCAGGGCATCTCCAGCTGTGAGGATGTGAAGTGGAATTGCATATTACACTTCTCCCAGTCTCCTGGAACAGTCTCTCTCATGTGTTGCATGCTGGCCCTCATCTAAATAACAGAATTTTAGCCATCCCAGGAAGACTGTGTACAGCTAGTAAGAGTAGTTCTTGGAATCACTATAAAGAACATCTGACACTGTAAAGTGCAAACTGGCTCCAAATAAAGGATAAGGAGATGGGATTTCTTGTGGACAGAAGTATAATCTCTACCAGAAAACCAATCCTAATTACTATGACTACTAGATACCAAAATATTGCCAAAAGGCTCTTTCCTCCCACCAGTAACTTCCTTTAGTTTTTGAGCGTATGATGATTCAGTGGCAAGATCCATGAATGTGAAAGTCTCAGCAGGAACTTCAGCTTGATATCAGATGTTTGCCTTGAAAAATCCAGGATATTCTCTGCAAATATATCCAGAAGGGTTCATGAATTTATTGTCTCAATCATATTTGGAAGTAGTAGAAGACACACTATCAACATTTTTTTTTTCCTCTTGAAAAGAATGAAAGAAGGGTCAGATAAAATAATAGCATAGTTCTATTTGATTACTCCAAGTGGATTCCAACTCCAAACTTACTTTTATCAGTCTCATTCTGGGCTGTTAGTGATTATTATTTGACTCCGTACATGCTTCTTGTACTGACCCCAGGTTTAATAGATAATCAATACACAAAATAGACATTACATTGAATTTGGAATATCTACACTTGATCAACATGTCACAAAAACTTCTTTCAATTCAAGTGGGTCAAATATCTTTAAAACTATTGTTCCACTGTCTAAAGATGAGTCCTATTTATTGCAGACTAACTTCATCTCATGCGTTGCTCATGATGTGGTTTTGCGTTTCGAAGAACTTTGGTTTTGCCAAAGCAGCTGTGAAATTGGTTGTGTCACTTAAATTGTTTTCTCCAGTTTCTTAGTGTTATTACATAGAATCAACGAATCAACAAGGTTGGAAAAGACCTCAAAGATCATGAAGTCCAACCTGTCACCCAACACCTCATGACTACTAGACCATGGCACCGAGTGCCACGTCCAATCCCCTCTTGAACACCTCCAGGGATGGTGACTCCACCACCTCCCTGGGCAGCACATTCCAAAGGCTAACAACTCTTTCTGTGAAGAACTTTCTCCTCACCTCGAGCCTAAACTTGCCCTGGCACAGCTTGAGACTGTGTCCTCTCATTCTGGTGCTGGTTGCCTGAGAGAAGAGACCAGCCCCTCCCAGCTACAACCTCCCTTCAGGTTGTTGTAGAGAGCAGTAAGGTCTCCCCTGAGCCTCCTCTTCTCCAGGCTAAACAATCCCAGCTCCCTCAGCCTCTCCTCGTAGGGCTTGTGCTTGAGGCCTCTCACCAGCCTCGTTGCCCTTCTCTGGGCATGTTAAAATTTACTCTGGACACATAAATTTACTCTGAAGAAAGCATTCAGTGGTACTTTGATTTTACAGATAAAACAGTAAAAAAACCAAACCAAAACCATCTACCCTAATGTTTTTTTCTTTTAAAGCTGGCACAACTAAACCACACAATCCATGATAATATTTGTTCTTCACAATAAAGGCAGTCAGATATCACACAAAAAATAGTTTAGTCACAGCAGTAAGAGCTACTTGGGTAGCTGAAAAGCAAGTAGCTGCATGAATTTCCTAATGCATTAAAACATTTCTGGAGCTTCTCCAAATGAAATTACTTAACCAAATTGGTAAAGGTTAATACCTGTTCTCTTTGTTGCACTATTGGTGAAATCACTTTCATATCTTGTAGTACTTCCCGTCTTGGTCTCCATTTTCCTTGTCTGTAGAAGAGTCTACTTTATGATTATACTTGGACAAAATCTAGAGGGAATTAAAAGGTAATGAAACCTGGATTACAGTTTATATATTTTGACTAAACAGTAGAGAATTTTCTTCTTGAAGAAGAAAGGATTAATAGAATTAACCTCTTTTAATTTTACTATTTTAATATTAAAACCATTTAGGGGGGAAAAAAAGGTATATTAGCTAACCTGTAGGACATCATCTGGTATCCTTGTTAATTCTGGAGGTGGAGGAGTATTGAGTAATTCAACACAGGATTTTATTTTGGGAGGAGAAGGGTCTCCAAAACGTTTTAGATAGTTGTCAGAACTCACAGCAAAAGGAATTCTGTCTTCCTTGGGTTTTTTATTTGTTGTATCTTTCTTTGTCGCTGACTGAATCATTTCCCTCTGCAGTACTTGCTGCAAAAGAGGTATTAAATGCCTTCAGTTAAAGCAGTTAATAAATGTTCTTATAAAATTACCATTAGAGAGATTTTCTACAGTAAGGTAAGAAAAAGTAACACTGGAATAAAAAACTGCTTGTGGTAAAAAAAGTGTGTGAAGATGTTAGAAATTGGTGTTTACTACCTTAGCTTCTCTTACTAGCCATCTTGTTTCAAAATCTGGGCATCGTGGGGTTTCTGTCTGACTAGGAGGAGGCAGCTCGTTTGTCCCTGGTGACTTTGATGATACTGTACCATTTGTTTTGGGAGAGAGTTTTACATCAGGAGTACAGAACACAAATATCATAGGAGAAGTCATCCAGTCAGCTGCTGCTGTCAGGGGAAGAGAAATAAACATGAGAGTGTATACATACATAAGTATAAATATTATTAGTTACAGGGTCCCAGTTTAGTTTTCTAAGTCTATTAGCTTTTCATAGATTTGCCTACTCTGATACTCCTGTACCATTTTAGCTGATATTTTTAGTATGAAGAACCAACCATATGACAGAACTGCATAAAAGCAGCAAATGCAAGAAAAGAGCAATAAATCCAGTCCATTACTAAAAATAATGGGAAAAGCCCAACTAAACCATTGCTTTAGCTTCTCAAATATTATTACCACTATGTTGGCCCCAAGCTATTCTCACATTTTCAAGAGAACATACTCAAGTTTCCTCTCAAAGATGTTTTAGCACTGTCTTGTTAACCTCTTTGAAAGCAGTTTCTTTCCCATCCTTAAACAGATCTAATGGGTATTCTCAGAAGGGAAAAAAACAAAAAGCAAAGTTGGCAAACCAGAAATTTTATTTGAAGTAAGGATAAGTTGCAATTATAAAATCATGGATCCCTTTGGATAATTCTAGACAGGTAAGAGTAGAAGAATAATACAATACAATACACCAGGTTGAAAAAGACCTTCAAGATCATCGCGTCCAACCCATCAAACAATCCAAGCCACCTAAACAACTAAACCATGGCACCAAGCACCCCATCAAGTCTCCTCCTGAACACCTCCAATTAAGGTGACTCCACCACCTCCCTGGGCAGACCATTCCAATGGGCAATCACTCTCTCTGTATAGAACTTCTTCCTAACATCCAGCCTAAACCTGCCGTGGTGCAGCCTGAGACTGTGTCCTCTTGTTCTGGTACTGGCTGCCTGGGAGAAGAGACCAACCTCTGCCTGGCTACAACTTCCCTTCAGGTAGTTGTAGAGAGCAATAAGGTCACCCCTCAGTCTCCTCTTCTCCAGGTTAAGCAACCCCAGCTCCCTCAGCCTCTCCTCACAGGGCTTGTGCTCCAAACCCCTCACCAACTTTGTTGCCCTTCTCTGAACATGCTCCAGCAAGACAGCATCCTTCCTGAACTGAGGGGCCCAGAACTGGACACAGTACTCAAGGTGCGGCCAAAGCAGTGCAGTGTACAGGGGCAGAATGATCTCCCTCTTCCTGCTGGCCACACTGTTCCTGATGCAGGCCAGAATGCCATTGGCCCTCTTGTCTGCCTGGGCACACTGCAGGCTCTTGTTCAGCCTACAATCAACCAGTACCCCCAGGTCCCTCTCTGTCTGGCCACTCTCCAGCCACTCTGACCCCAGCCTATACTCAGGTGAGAAACGTTTCCACAGAACACAAAATGTATTTTTTTTTAAGACATTACTGCTCACTGACTGAGTCTGGATTAACAGGAAACATAGTTTAGAAGTTTGGTGTGTGTTTACAATGCATTTACATATGTATTATGCAAGAAAAAGCATATGTATATTTATTTAATGGATTTTTAACTTACCATTCTCACTTGGCACCTTCTGTTTTGGCTTAGGAGTAACAATGATTCCCCTGGGTGTCACTTCTGGTATTTTCATTTCATGATCAACATTTTTAACCAACCTAAAAAAAAAAAATCAACCCCCTCAATTAGCTCTCAAAACCCTCTCCAAATGAAACAAACAAGCAGAAGAGAAGGGAGGAGGAAAGAAAAGGGAAAGAGAATAAATAAAAGGTCACCACCACCACCAGTAGTGTGTCCAGGTCAGGGTAGGATAAATACTTTTTTGTCCCAGGTGGTCAGTTTGGTGTTAGAGGCACATTCCATTTTACCTTGAATTATCTGTTGCTTACAAAATTCTGAATGACAAATGGACATCCTTTTTGGCTTTTAATCTACTAAATGCTACGGTGAACACTAAAAGATTTTAAAATCAGTTGTAAAGTTTCAAGCAGATTACTTATGCTGCTCACTAGCTGACTTCAGAAAGAGAAGCCATTTAGTAGTATTCCAGGAAAGTGAAATTTAGAAATTCTTCATAATATATTCATGCTGCTTTAGTGGAAGGAGGGAACAGGTAGTTAAGAGACAACTACACATAAAAAGTGGAAGCTTACCTAAACTCTACACAAAAATGTAAGGAAATAACTTTTAAAGCATTTAAAATTATCTTAATTATGAGAGCCAGCCACCCTACCTGAAGGGTGGATGTAAGCCAGGAAGGTGTTGGTCTCTTCTCTCTAGCAACCAGCACCAGAACAAGGGGACACAGTCTCAAGCTGCGCCAGGGGAAGTTTAGGCTCGAGGTGAGGAGAAAGTTCTTCACTGAGAGAGTCATTAGTCATTGGAATGTGCTGCCTGGGGAGGTGGTGGAGTCACCGTCCCTGGAGGTGTTCAAGAGGGGATTGGACGTGGCACTTGGTGCCATGGTCTAGTCATGGGGTCTGTGGTTACAGGTTGGACTCCATGATCTTTGAGGTCTCTTCCAACCTTGGTGATACTGTGATATTGTGATACAGATTTAGAGCTTCCCTACAAAAAGCCTCAGCTTAAAAACCCAAAACCCATGAACTCGAGGCAGTGTATTTTACTTACATGAACATATCTCAAATCTTGAGTTAAACACTCATGAATTTTTCAAGCCAGTTTTGCTTTACAAATGTTATAGATACCTAAACCCATATGAATTTTAGTTTTTAAAATGCAGAAGAACAAGCATAATAATAACAAACACTTTGTTCAGATGCTTTCCTTCCCCCCTTTCTTTTCTTTCCTAATTACTTCTGTTTCAGATTTGTAGTACGTGCATCAAAATATATTGGGTTTTTTCACCTGCTTCAAAACTAAAAACTTGAAGAACAAAGTTGGAGGCTACTAAATATTTTAAGAACTTTGAGATGAGGTATTAAAGTGGTTTTCACACAATGCACAGCTGCTAGACAGAGTTCAGCTAGGTACAAGACCTGTCTGGCACAAGCAAAGAATATAAAGGGCTGTCTCCAAGGTCAGAACTATTACTTACTTACTACTTACCAGGCTAAGCAACCCCAGCTCCCTCAGCCTCTCCTCATAGGGCTTGTGCTCCAAACCCCTCCCCAGCTTTGTTGCCCTTCTCTGGACACATTCCAGCAAGTCAACATCTTTCCTAAACTGAGGGGCCCAGAACTGGACACAGTATTCAAAGTGTGGCCTAACCAGTGCTGAGTGCAGGGACACAATGACTTCCCTGCTACTGCTGGCCACACTACTGATCCAAGCCAGGATGCCATTGGCCTCCTTGGCACACTGCTGGCTCATGTTCAGCCTACTGTCGACCAGTAGCCCCAGGTCCCTTTCTGCCTGGCTGCTCTGACCCCAGGCTGTAGCACCGCACGGGGTTGCTGTGGCCAACGTGTAGAACCTGGCACTTAGACACGGGACTCACATGCTTGAAGAAATGAAGAGGAATAGCAGCAAGAAATTAGTACAGTGAGAAGAAACTACAGAAAATTCCACAGAGAAACAATCTGAACTTAAGTAATTTACTCACTTTGTGACTGCCTGAGCAGTTTTCTGAATAAGTGACATGGTATAATCTTCATTCATGCACATGGTATGTTCGCTAATGCCAAAGTGTTCAAGTTTTGGTGTTGCACACTCGTAATCTTCCATTTTCAGCCTACATTTAGGTGTTTTGGGCAAAACAGAAGGAGCTGGTGCTTTCAGTGGAGTCCTGTTATTTGAATCATGTTCTTGACCTGCTTTTGTTTTGGGCTGCTCTTCCACTGTGCTCCAAGGCCTGGAGAAAGCGTATTGTGAAAGACCAAAATCAGCAAGCTGTGGGTCACGCAGCAGGTCTTTGGGCACCAGCGGCTTCTCAGTACAAGCTGGAAGATGACGTGCATCATCTGCTTCCTCTCCATCAGATTGACTCTGGACAGACACTGCTGCACAACTGTTAACTTCTTCCTCCTCTTCTGTTTGAGGGACGTAATAATAATTAAAAAACTGTCAGAGGTTTCCTCATATGAAACAAACTGGGACTTCTCCACCAATTTGAATGTTAAACAATCTATTATTGTAATAAAAAGATTCCTTATTTCATTTTAAAGCACTGAACCTGAAGCAATGTTATGGTTGAAACCCAGATAGCAACTACCTACCATGCAGCTGCTCACTTACTCCTCTCCCTTCCCTGTGGGATGGGAAGAACTGAAAAAAAGAACTCGTGGGTTGAGATAAGAAATGTGTTTAACTAAAACACAATAACTAGAATTAGAATTAACCAGGTTGGAAAAGACCTCTGAGATCACTGAGTCCAACCTATCATCCAACACTATCTAATCAACTAAACCATGGCACCAAGCACCCCATCCATTCTCTTCCTAAACACCTCCAATGATGGTGACTCCACCAGCTCCCCGGGCAGCCCATTCCAATGGGCAATCACTGTTTCTATAAGGAATTTCTTCCTAACATCCAGCCTAAACCTCCCCTGGCACAGCTTGAGACTGTGTCCTCTAAACAATAATAATAGTAATTAAAAATAACAAAACAGAGAAATAAAGCAGACAGATTATATGCCCCTTCAGTGATCAAGCTGATACTGCTTGCCACACATCACCTAATCCCCACACATGCTTCTCTTATCCCATTGGTGCTGCAGGGCATATGATGTTAATATTTTCTCTATGGTGATATAAGTTAATGGAATCATCATAGACGAATGCCAACTAGTTCAGGTGCAGCTACAGCAGTTTACCATGTATAAGAAACCAAAGCAGTGTAAGTCTCTGGGTTATGAAGACACATTTGCTAACATGTTTTCTGAATACAACTACTACTGGAATCAAAAAACACCCCATGGCAGGAGATCTAACTTTTAAGTTTGTATTTTGGATTTTTTAATGGCACCAATCACAACAGAATCCTTCATGCTCTGGATATTATTATAAAGTCAGTAACACAGATGTACCTGATCTCTTAGTTCATGGAAATATACACAAAGATCATGAGAAAGAGAAATATTTTACAAAATTACCTTTGTCTTCAAAAACTTTATGGCCAAGAAATATTACCTGCAGAGTTTCTGACACTTGTATTGTAGCCATATTTCTGGAACTGCTCTCTTAGTTTTCCAAGATAGGATGCATTTCTTTGCATCAGGGTTTCATTTTCCTTCATAAAATCATGAATTGCTTGTTTTGAAGAGTAACTCTTATCAAGACTGGCATTAAAGTCTTCCTTTGGGGGCAGAGGAAGGGAAGGGAAACACAGAAATACTTATTTTCAAATGACCACATGGCAGTTGCTTACACCTGAAGCATTTTGTGCACAAGAGCCGAGTACTGAACTTCAGATGAGGATAAGCAGCAAATGTATGTCTTATCTGCATGTGAAAAGTAGGTTACCAAATATCTGGGATATATAGGGCATAAGTGCACAAAAAAATTTGAAAAGCTACACTAAGCTGATGGTTCACACTAACTCCTTACTGATAACCTCTCAAAAATGTAAGCTTTTACTCCATAAAAATAAGAGATAACAGCAATTAATTCAGACTCTTATTCTCTGCATACAATCAACACAGACCAGATAGTAAACCTTAAATTTATACCCTAGCTTCTTTCAATTGCTTCTATAGCCCATTTTTCCTACTTCTGTTAAAGAAATAAAGAGCATGATTCACAAGCTTAACTGAGTGGCTGAAGGTACTGAAACTTCTGTGAAGATTTTGTTTTATTCTTAGTGCTAGTCACTGATCAGAAACAATCACAACTCTTCTCCAGGAAGCTGCTGCTCCTGAATCCTTCTCCCCAATACCTGTGCCTTGGCACAGCTACAGCTTCCCTGTTACCTTTGTCCTCTTCTGATCTGAGTGAGTGGCAACAGTGATTGCGAACTAACAAATACTGCTAAATCTACTTTAAGTCACTCAAATGTTTTTGGGCATGACCCTGACATTCACTGCCATTATGAGGACTTAGAGGTAAATTAATAAATTAAGGGTCAGAACTGCAAACTAATAGCTGTATTGTGCTTAATGATTAAAATAAGTTTATGGAACAACCCCCTCTCCCATTTTTCAAGGAAATATCTTAAGACAATACCTTCAGAGTCTTGATTTCATTATGGAGGTCATGCAAGACACTTGCTGGAGATTCATCTTCACAGTCTTTGATATGCAAATTCACAAAAAAGGATTAGGAGAGGAAAAAAAGAGAGACCAGTATTTTAGTATACATCAGAACATAATCTCCCATATTGGAGATGCTGAAGTCATGTTAGAGGAAGAGACAAGACTGAGAAAACCAAGGAGAAACTAGCTCACGTTGAATACCTTGCACAGCACGAGACTGCTACATCGGCTTCCATTTTACCATTGCAGCTAATGTTGTAAAAAATTATCCATAGCAGATGTTGCTACCATAGGTATGTCCCAGGGCTATCAATGATCATTCATTCTAAATTTTTACCCTTAAAGAGTTTGAATGTGAAACAACAATAAAAACAGAAAAGAAGTTGTATAGACGCCACGGAAAAAGACACATCAACAAAAAGCCTAATTCTTCCCTTTTGTTTGCCTGTGGGCAGATGTGGATATTGTTCACTTACACATGCATCAGATGTAGAAAAAAATAAATAGTAAAATCAAGGTTAATGTAAACAGTGTGAAAGAAGACACCTGCTATGTGACAAGGCATAGCACAGCAATAAATCCTACCAGAAGCTTGAGCTACCCGTGCAGAAGGAAAACAAGCCCTGCAAATGCATTTTCCTGCCTCTATTCATGGAGGGTAATGCCCGATTCATCCTGTGATGAAAGCTCACCTACACACTCACAAAGACATTTGGAAGGGGCTGCCCAAGGAGGTGGTGGAATCATCATTCCTGAAGGTATTTAAAAGACGTGGGGATGTAGATGTAGTACTTAGGGACCTAGTTTAGTGGTAGTAGCTCAGCAGTAGTGGTGGGGTCTGGGGAAGCAGTTGGACGCGGTGATCTCAAAGGTCTCTTCCAACTTGAACAGTTCTAGAATTCTATGAAAGGACCTCAGAGACGATAAGAGTGTGAGCCCAAATAATACCCTACCGAGCTACTCCCAGGCCCATCCTCAGAGCCATCATCCCACTAAAGGCTCATCCACACTTAGCTATGGCAGGCGGGCAGGAATCTAAATCCATGACTGCCAAGGAACAACCGCCTCCAGAGCCATCACCCCTAGCATCCCGGCGTGGCACCCATCACCGAGAGCTACCCTCCAGAGCAGCTTCCAGACT
>JAWKAJ010000257.1:0-19812 GCA_033816785.1 Picus viridis
CCAATGGGCAATCACTCTCTCCGTGTAGAACTTCTTCCTAACATCCAGCCTAAACCTGCCCTGGCACAGCCTGAGACTGTGTCCTCTTGTTCTGGTGCTGGCTGCCTGGGAGAAGAGGCCAACCTCTGCCTGGCTACAACCTCCCTTCAGGTAGTTGTAGAGAGCAATAAGGTCACAATCCTCTTTCTTGAAATATATTTAGTTTGCTTTCCTTTTAAACATTTGAAGCTCTCTCCGTTTTGTCTCAGGTTTCCATAATGTTTTGCACTTCTTCTTTCTTACTTTTCTGAATTTTCCAGCACCCAAGGGAATCCACAAAAAATAAGCACTACAAGTTGACTCCTTCCATACTGAGTTGTCCAATTTTTGCCTTCTCCAGATTCCAATTTACATTTCAAGAGCCTTGGTGGCTGGTATGGGATTAAGTTGGGGTGGGGTTTTTTGTTTGTTTGTTTGTTTTGGGTGGTTTTGGGGTTTTTTTTAATTTAAATGTTGTGCATTCTGTTCCAAACACTATTTCTGGGACAGACTCATGCATCAAAAATTCACAACAACAAGAATGTAAAATTGCCTTGGGATGACTATTTCTGGGGCACATTCAAGCGTTAAATTTTTTCATTACAATAAGAAAATGGAATTGCCTTGGAACCTGGCATTTAACTATTTTTAAAACTGTCCTGTTGAAGTGGCATGAAGCAATCCCCTTTTGTCTGCTATGAAGTGAATTGCATTAATTACACAATTTTCAATTCCCTAATTAGCTATATTTCACTCTTGACAGAACCAGAATGGTAGGGGGTTTTTTATGTGTTTGGTTGGGGTGTTTTTTTTAGTATTATTTTGTTTAAGGAATAGTTTAAAAGCAGAAATCTGCACATCTGTGGATTTCCAGACTTCTTTCAGTCACACACATTTCTCATGTCTGCTGAATAAATATATTATGATTCAAAGCCCTTTATAAATATTTTCACTGACTTTAGTAAGCTTCACGTAAGTTCAAACTTACTAACTTGGAAGGTTCCTGAGAATTCTAAGGTACAGCAAATTAGATGAGAGAGTTCCTGGATTGTAAGAGTATAGATGTTTTATAGATGTTTGATAGAGATGTTTGATAGATGTTGGGTTCGCCTCGACCGATGCTTTCAGGACCAGATGTAAGCAGGAGAAGACCTTAATTACGTTATACAGCAAAACTATATAGTCTATCAGAAGGCACATGTGTCACAACTTAATTGGTCATTTTCTACTGGCATGCGTGTAATTAAGGCATACAATAGGTCAAAATAACAAAAGAGTATTTTAACACATCCAAACAAATTCTACCCAGCTTGTCTCCTTCAGTTCCAAGGTGTTTACATTACTCTCAGAGTCAAAGACAAAACATATCTCTCTCTAACTTGAGCAAAGGCATTGGTCTCTACAACTACGTGAAGGGAGGTTGTAGCCAGGCAGAGGTTGGTCTCTTGTCCCAGGCAGCCAGTACCAGAACAAGAGGACACAGTCTCAGGCTGCACCAGGGCAGGTTTAGGCTGGATGTTAGGAAGAAGTTCTATACAGAGAGTGATTGCCCATTGGAATTGGCTGCCTGTGGAGGTGGTGGAGTCACCTTCATTGGAGGTGTTCAGGAGGAGACTTGATGGGGTGCTTGGTGCCATGGTTTAGTTGTTTAGGTGGGTTGGATTGGTTGATAGGTAGGATGCGATGATCATGAAGGTCTCTTCCAAGCTGGTCTATTCTATTCCTATTCTATTCTATTCTATTCTATTCTATTCTATTCTATTCTATTCTATTCTATTCTATTCCATTCCATTCCATTCCATTCCATTCCATTCCATTCCATTCCATTCTATTCTATTCTATTCTATTCTATTCTATTCTATTCTATTCTATTCTATTCTATTCTATCTTCTTCCCTACAGTCCTACAAAGCTATCTGAAAACAACCTCTTTTACATCTTCCTATAGTCTTCTAAAGCTATACAAAAACCTCTTCCCACACTGGATTATTTTTTTTTCCACCCAAGAGGAATGCCTTTCTTCAATGTCATCTGCAAATTGTGATATTCACAAAGCAGTTTGAACCCAGAAAGGTTTTAGAACTACAGAACACGTAAGAACACTCATGAAACAGCATGCTGTATCAAAAGGGTTAGAAGAATTATGAGCTACATGTAGGCTGCCTGTTGCAGATTAAGGGCAATGTGAGAAATTACGAGAAAGCAGAAGCCGAAGAAGGAAGAAAACGATATAGTATTAATAAGGTTTTACTGCTTCAAATATTTTTGGGAAAGTACTGACCAAATATTGGTTCAAAAATTTTACTACTTGTCAGTACAAGGGAAACAGATTCTGCTAGATTTTACTGTTTCAAGTAGAACTGAGAAGAAAATGAAGTTTTGTACGAGACCACTAAAACTGGAAAATCAAACCCCGTATTTCCCCTCACTTGGTGACAAACATTCATTTCCTGTGATCCATGTAATTTTAAACTTCAAGTTAAAAAACTCTAATGGTAACCACAGCACAAGATGCAGAGGAATATATGGCAATGTAAATATGATTTTGAAGATAGTAACTGGGAATAGAGTTGCAACATCCCTGGTAGTAAAAGAAGCGTCCTGTTTTCAGTGGGTTTGTGTTCATAGATAAAATTTGCTAAGAAATGTTAACGGTATCTCAACTGCAATTTCACAGAATCACAGAAACATTCAGGTTAGAAAGAACCTCAGGATCACCAAGTCCAACTGATAACTATACTCTACCAGGTTCACCCCTAAACCATGTCCCCAAGCACCACATCCAAACCACCTTTAAACACATCCAGGGTTGTGACTTCTACCACCTCCCTGGTCAGTTTAGGAAGGATGTTGACTTGCTGGAGCATGTTACCATTAGAGTTTTTTAACTTGAAGTTTAAAATTACATGGATCACAGGAAATGAATGTTTGTCACCAAGTGAGGGGAAATACGGGTTTGATTTTCCAGTTTTAGTGGTCTCGTACAAAACTTCATTTTCTTCTCAGTTCTACTTGAAACAGTAAAATCTAGCAGAATCTGTTTCCCTTGTACTGACAAGTAGTAAAATTTTTGAACCAATATTTGGTCAGTACTTTCCCAAAAATATTTGAAGCAGTAAAACCTTATTAATACTATATCGTTTTCTTCCTTCTTCGGCTTCTGCTTTCTCGTAATTTCTCACATTGCCCTTAATCTGCAACAGGCAGCCTACATGTAGCTCATAATTCTTCTAACCCTTTTGATACAGCATGCTGTTTCATGAGTGTTCTTACGTGTTCTGTAGTTCTAAAACCTTTCTGGGTTCAAACTGCTTTGTGAATATCACAATTTGCAGATGACATTGAAGAAAGGCATTCCTCTTTTGGGTGGAAAAAAAAAATAATCCAGTGTGGGAAGAGGTTTTTGTATAGCTTTAGAAGACTATAGGAAGATGTAAAAGAGGTTGTTTTCAGATAGCTTTGTAGGACTGTAGGGAAGATAGAATAGAATAGAATAGAATAGAATAGAATAGAATAGAATAGAATAGAATAGAATAGAATGGAATGGAATGAATAGAATGGAATGGAATGGAATGGAATGGAATAGAATAGAATAGAATAGAATAGAATAGAATAGAATAGAATAGAATAGAATAGAATAGAATAGAATAGAATAGAATAGACCAGCTTGGAAGAGACCTTCATGATCATCGCATCCTACCTATCAACCAATCCAACCCACCTAAACAACTAAACCATGGCACCAAGCACCCCATCAAGTCTCCTCCTGAACACCTCCAATGAAGGTGACTCCACCACCTCCACAGGCAGCCAATTCCAATGGGCAATCACTCTCTGTATAGAACTTCTTCCTAACATCCAGCCTAAACCTGCCCTGGTGCAGCCTGAGACTGTGTCCTCTTGTTCTGGTACTGGCTGCCTGGGACAAGAGACCAACCTCTGCCTGGCTACAACCTCCTTCACGTAGTTGTAGAGACCAATGCCTTTGCTCAAGTTAGAGAGAGATATGTTTTGTCTTTGACTCTGAGAGTAATGTAAACACCTTGGAACTGAAGGAGACAAGCTGGGTAGAATTTGTTTGGATGTGTTAAAATACTCTTTTGTTATTTTGACCTATTGTATGCCTTAATTACACGCATGCCAGTAGAAAATGACCAATTAAGTTGTGACACATGTGCCTTCTGATAGACTATATAGTTTTGCTGTATAACGTAATTAAGGTCTTCTCCTGCTTACATCTGGTCCTGAAAGCATCGGTCGAGGCGAACCCAACATCTATCAAACATCTCTATCAAACATCTATAAAACATCTATACTCTTACAATCCAGGAACTCTCTCATCTAATTTGCTGTACCTTAGAATTCTCAGGAACCTTCCAAGTTAGTAAGTTTGAACTTACATGAAGCTTACTAAAGTCAGTGAAAATATTTATAAAGGGCTTTGAATCATAATATATTTATTCAGCAGACATGAGAAATGTGTGTGACTGAAAGAAGTCTGAAATCCACAGATGTGCAGATTTCTGCTTTTAAACTATTCCTTAAACAAAATAATACTAAAAAAAACACCCCAACCAAACACATAAAAAACCCCCTACCATTCTGGTTCTGTCAAGAGTGAAATATAGCTAATTAGGGAATTGAAAATTGTGTAATTAATGCAATTCACTTCATAGCAGACAAAAGGGGATTGCTTCATGCCACTTCAACAGGACAGTTTTAAAAATAGTTAAATGCCAGGTTCCAAGGCAATTCCATTTTCTTATTGTAATGAAAAAATTTAACGCTTGAATGTGCCCCAGAAATAGTCATCCCAAGGCAATTTTACATTCTTGTTGTTGTGAATTTTTGATGCATGAGTCTGTCCCAGAAATAGTGTTTGGAACAGAATGCACAACATTTAAATTAAAAAAACCCCCAAAACCACCCAAAACAAACAAACAAACAAAAAACCCCACCCCAACTTAATCCCATACCAGCCACCAAGGCTCTTGAAATGTAAATTGGAATCTGGAGAAGGCAAAAATTGGACAACTCAGTATGGAAGGAGTCAACTTGTAGTGCTTATTTTTTGTGGATTCCCTTGGGTGCTGGAAAATTCAGAAAAGTAAGAAAGAAGAAGTGCAAAACATTATGGAAACCTGAGACAAAACGGAGAGAGCTTCAAATGTTTAAAAGGAAAGCAAACTAAATATATTTCAAGAAAGAGGATTGTGACCTTATTGCTCTCTACAACTACCTGAAGGGAGGTTGTAGCCAGGCAGAGGTTGGCCTCTTCTCCCAGGCAGCCAGCACCAGAACAAGAGGACACAGTCTCAGGCTGTGCCAAGGCAGGTTTAGGCTGGATGTTAGGAAGAAGTTCTACACGGAGAGAGTGATTGCCCATTGGAATCGGCTACCTGTGGAGGTGGTGGAGTCACCTTCACTGGAGGTGTTCAGGAGAAGACTTGATGGGGTGCTTGGCTGCATGGTTTAGTTGTTTAGGTGGGTTGGATTGGTTGATGGGTTGGACGTGATGATCTTGAAGGTCTCTTCCAACCTGGTGTATTGTAATGTATTGTATTGTATTGTATTGTATTGTATTGTATTGTATTGTATTGTATTGTATTGTGTTGTGTTGTAAACATATCTTGTCCTGTTTAAATTCATAAAGGTATATCTGCACAGTAACTGCAGCAGATAAATTATCTGTATTAAGTGATTTATGGAAGCAGAATGCCTCTTTTACAATGCTGTTGCTTTTTGTCTGTAAAATGCTGATCCATTTTACAATAGAATTTCATCATACTGAAAGAGAAATTAAGAAGGGCAAAGGAACTTAAAATTTGCTAACTTTTCTTACACAGAATAAATACAGAAATTCACCTGCTATGCTTTTCTTCCCCTGCCCTAAAAGGACCAATGCTTTGCAAAGCTTTGGAGATATGAGTTGTAAAAGCACAGAAATGCTGGAGAAACAGTGCACTACATGTTACAGTTTTAACTAAGAGAACTATTCCTACAAGATGGTATTCCTAAAAAGTGTAAAATTCACACAAACCTCATTTTTTTTTGGCTACAGGATTTTTCCATAAAAATAGTTTTTATGGGTCATATTTGGCTGTGGCTGATATAAACATACATTTGGCTTGAAGTTAGAATTGTACTGTTGGACTAGTACAGAATGCCTGGGGAAAGTGAATAAAAATATGAACCCTTGTCAGATGTTCATCTCCTTTGACATTAGAAGTTTGCAGTGTAGATGTCTGTGTTGGGTTAGCCACCTGAGGCTGTCTGTGTAGTCACAAGAGAGATAAAGCCACCTGATCTATTTCTAAATAGTTATTTATAATTAAATGTACCAGCACACTGGGTATACTTTCCCTTTGAGTACGAGAGACCAGGGTAACTAAGAAAGATGTAGGTACCAAACACACATTAATTGTTCTTTTAACCATATCATTTAAAACTCATTCCAACTTGCATGTCAGCTTTCAACAGGCAAACTGCAAGGCAATTTAAACTGTATTCATGGGCACGTTGGATGGGGCTTTGAGCAGCCTGGTCTAGTGGGAGATGTCCCTGCCCATGGCAGAGGTGTTGGAACTAGATGATCTTTAATTTCCTTTCCAACCTAAATTATTCTATGATTCCATGCATTTACTGGTTAATAAGCAAACTACTTTCATATTACAGAAGAATGTTTCTTACTATCTCTCTTGAAAAAAATAGTCAGGAAATGTTCCCAAACAACTCAGTTTCATGGTCCTTATTTTAAGCCTCCCAGTAAAGCTTGAAATTAGTCTGTATGTGTTTAATTTATCTGGAAAACAAACAAACAAACAAACCCCAACCAACCAATTGTATCATCAGTATATGAAAAGCATTAATAAAGATTACCTACAGCAATTACCCATGTGACTGATAAGAAGTGATTTGATAATTTGAAGCACAGAACATAGATTTTCATATTTTATCTGAGATTCCCCTGAAGGTATCTAATGCCCTGAATAGCAAGCTGGAGTGCAAGCAGCAATGTCAAGGATGAGTATGGAAGGTTGTATGTGGAAGATTGTGAGAGAGGCAGGAATATTAGCAGAAATGCATAGTTTTGGAGACACTTCTGGGTAAGAATTCCTTTTTATTCCAGCCAGTAGAGGAAGATCCTTTCATTATCCCTGCTTGCCTACCTGAGCAAAATACCTTTGCTTAGACTGCTGCAGCCAAAGGAGCCAAAGATAACTTGTGAACTAAATCCATATTATTTATGATTTTCTTTGGTCCTTCCCATTCTCCTGTTTTCCCAGCTGGCCAAATGAAAGATCTCCTGGATCCTGTGTGACTGATCTGTGTGTGGTAGGTGACTTTTGCTTTACTTTGTCTTTCTTTCTGGTAAGATCAGAAATAAAGGCATTTTAAATCAAGTTGTCCTTTCCAGGAGTTTTATCTTTCTTTCTCTCATCAATATTACATTGTGATATTGATATCTTTATCTCTCAGTATCACTTTGTGAACAATAAAACATAAAGGAAGGATCTGCAAGACTTCATTTTTTCAGTGCAAGTTCTGGAGAACAGGTCCTCTGATGAGTGGCTGAAGGAACTGATGCTGTTCAGCCAGCAGATAAGGAGGCTGAGAGAAGACCTTCTTGCTGTCTAGAACTCCCTGAAAGGAGGCTGTATCAAGGTGAGTGTTGGTCCCTTCTTTCTAGTAAAATGGGTTAAGACAAGAGGAAGTGGCCCCCAGATTGTGCTAGAGGAGGTTTAGAATGACTATTAGAAGAACCTTCTTCACTGAAAGGGTCCTCAGAACACCACCCCAGGGAGGTGATTGAATCACTGTCCCTGGAGATGTTTATAAGATGAAGAGATGTGATACTGAGGGGCATGGTTTAGTACTAGACTGGGTCGATGTGCTGATTTGATCTTTACCTGGAGTCTAAAAGTCCAAATGGTAACAGATTAAGATTCATCCCTCTCCCTTTCTTTGTAGGATAAGGTAAAACAAAATCAGGTAGGGGAGAGGCAAAGTAAATTCACCAAAGAAATAGTCTGGAATCGGTTTGGAAGTAGAAGAGGCAATTTTTAAACAAAATATACACATGGCAATAACAGGGAGGGTTTACAAAGGTAAGAGACAAGAATAATTGGAAAACATACAAAACCCAAGCCCTCATGGCCTTGTATTCCCTGGATGTAAGTGGACACAGTTCTTTGGAAAGCGTGGACACAGCCTGGAAAGTTGGCCCCCACCATGTGGTCAATGCAGGAAGCAGCAGCAGCAGATGCCCTCTCTGAGCAGGCAAAGCAGGGAAAGAGAGAACAGTAAAAGATGCTTGCCCTTTTTACAGTCTTGCTGGACATGAACAGGGAGTGGAATAGATCACCTTTGACCTAGCAGACCCCTCCTTCTGGGAGGGGGAAAACCAATTCTCTCTCTGCCTGCCTGGATCAAGTTTCTTTTGCCCACCTGGGGGCTGGGTTATTTCTTCAGCCCCCATCAAGGACGGGTGTAACCCAGCACAGTAGAGTTAGACAATGGTTGAACTCAATGGTCTTTGTTTTTTCCAACTGAAACAATTCTATGGCTTCATGATTCTATGATTCCAAGTCATACAGACAGAAGACTCTATGGTGACTTTATTGGTAGAATTTTTGCATGCTGCTTAAGACTAGTTCCTAATAGCTAAATATATTTGCTGGTACTGCTAATCACAGGGCTAAATCCTATCATTTGTGCCTTAGTGGGCAAGAAGAGTCCCCAGCTTCTGTCTTTTTTTGTCTTGTCTTTTTGTCTTTTTCAATGTACCTCTGTTACGGCTCCATGAGTACATTTGCTAAACAGAGCAGAAGTATCTGCACAGATAATTAATCTGTCACACTTCTATCTGCATTTGAGCTAGTAGTCTAGAATTTCTTTAGTAAAGAAAATTAGCACTCTTGAAGTGCAAGTCACCTCTGTTGTCCTTACATTTTTTTCATCCACATCTACAACTTCCAGCAGCATTATGGACTGTGTGAACATCTTGTCTGTTTCACAGAGATAACGTCCAAGGTATGTCCAAGTTTCCTAAGTCACAAAATCACACTTTTTATCAAGATGCTTAATTTTAGATGTTTGTAATCAAAAGTGATGGCTGACATTCTTAGAGATTATTTGTGATAACTCTGAAGCTATCTTTCCTTTTCATTCTTTCTCTACCCACCTAGCCTCCACTCCCCAGCCTCCTTTTCTTCACCAGATGTTGCAGGGTCAGGCTGCTAAAGGTCAGAGAGATGTCACTTGTTTTAAGGCTGAATTACTTTGCTGTCAGAGGTACTCTTGTTCCTTGTCTTCAACAAAAGAGAAGTAAAGAGGTATTTAATGGATAAGGCATTTCCTGCTGATGAGACAGGTATTAACAAGAGCAACAACAGCAAGCTCTTTCAGCACCACCGACTGCATTAACTGCATAATCTAAGAGAAATGCTCTGCTTTGACAGGAAATGGGATCGGTGTCAGGTGTAGGTGATAAGCAGAAGATTAAAGCTGCTAGCATAAAATGACCTTAAGGTTTTTTGATTGGTTGCATTTTATTTGAAGCTGTTTCTTTCTTTTTTTTTTTTCCTGGATGCTTCTTTCTGTAACATAAATTTACTTTTTTTTTCAAAATATAATCAGGAAACTAAGACTGAGTAACAAGAAAAACCATAGTCAGTGGTTCACTCTTGGCACAGTGACCAAGCTGATAGGTAACAAAGAAAAATGGCTGCATAAAAAAAGAGTATAGAATCATAGAATCAGAATCGATAAGGTTGGAAGAGACCTCAAAGATCATCAAGTCCAATCTGTCACCCAAGACCTCATGGATACTAAACCATGGCACCAAGTGCCTCACCCAATCCCCTCTTGAACCCCTCCAGGGATAGTGACTCCACCACCTCCTGGGCAGCACATTCCAATGGCTAACAACTCTCTCTGTGAAGAGCTTTCTCCTCACCTCGAGCCTAAACTTCCCCTAGCACAGCTTGAGACTGTGTCCTCTTGTTCTGGTGCTGATTGCCTGGGAGAAGAGACCAAGCCCCTCCTGGTTAGAACCCCTCTTCAGGTAGTTGTAGACAGCAAAAAGGTCTCCCCTGAGCCTCCTCTTCCCCAGGCTAAACAACCCCAGCTCCCTCAGCCTCTCCTTGTAGGGCTTGTGCTCGAGGCCTCTCCCCAGCCTTGTTGCCCTTCTCTGGACACAGTATCACAGTATCACCAAGGTTGGAAGAGACCTCAAAGATCATCGAGTCAAACCAGTCACCACAGACCTCATGACTAGACTATGGCATCAAGTGTCTTGAACACCTCCAGGGACAGTGACTCCACCACCTCCCTGGGCAGCCCATTCCAATGCTGAATGACTCTCTCGGTGAAGAACTTTCTCCTCACCTCCAGCCTAAACTTCCCCTGGTGCAGCTTGAGACTGTGTCCTCTTGTTCTGGTGCTGGTTGCTAGAGAGAAGAGACCAACCCCTTCCTGGCTACAACCACCTTTCAGGTAGTTCTAGAGTGCAATGAGGTCTCCCCTGAGCCTCCTCTTCTCCAGGCTAAACAATCCCAGTTGCCTCAGCCTCTCCTCATAGGGCTTGTGATCAAGGCCTCTCACCAGCCTTGTTGCCCTTCTCTGGACACGTTCAAGTGTCTCGATGTCCTTCTTAAAGTGAGGGGCCCAGAACTGGACACAGGACTCAAGGTGTGGCCTAACCAAAGCAGAGTACAGGGGCACAATGACTTCCCTGCTCCTGCTGGCCACACTACTCTTGATACAGGCCAGGATGGCCACCTGGGCACATTGCTGGCTCATGTTCAGCTGGCTCTCAATCACTACCCCCAGGTCCCTTCAACCAGATGTAACATTGCTCAATTCTGTCAAATTTACAACGCATATGAAGGGTGTGTGGGCTCTTGATCCTCAATAAGAATTCCCCAGGTTCACTAATTATGATTAGATCCTCTCCTCCCTCTCCTCTCCTCTCTCTCCTCTCCCTCCCTCTCCTCTCCTCTCCTCTCCTCTCCTCTCCTCTCTCCTCTCCTCTCTCTCTCCCTCTCCTCTCCTCTCCTCTCCTCTCCTCTCCTCTCTCTCCTCTCCTCTCCCTCTCCTCTCCTCTCCTCTCCTCTCCTCTCCTCTCCTCTCCTCCTCTCCTCTCTCTCTCTCTCCTCTCTCCTCTCCTCTCTCCTCTCCTCTCTCTCCTCTCCTCCCTCTCCTCTCCTCTCCTCTCTCTCTCCTCTCCTCTCCTCTCTCCTCTCCTCTCCTCTCCTCTCCTCTCCTCTCCTCTCCTCTCCTCTCCTCTCCTCTCCTCTCCTCTCTCCTCTCCTCTCCTCTCCTCTCCTCTCCTCTCCTCTCCTCTCCTCTCCTCTTCTCTATACACATGTAATTTCTCAGAAAGTTGCCCAGCTTCTCTTCAGTGAGATTTCTTATGGGATAATTATATATAATTAAGATAATTATGTATAAAAAGCTGGGGAAACTAGCATCAAGCTGTGATGACCAAACTCTATGCAGTGTAGCATCTATCAGTAGGTGAACATGGGAAACTGTTACCGTGATAGCTGTCACTGCTCATTTACATTGTAAATAAGTCAGTCTGGAATAAATCTGAAAATATTAAAATAATATTATTCCATCATTAGATTTTGGATCAGGCACAAAGCATAAACTACAACAAAGGACAGTGGTATGGAAACAATGGCGCAATCCCCATGTGGTGTTTATTATTGTAATGCATCATTTAGAACCAGTGTTTCAATGCTGGGATTTTTTTTCCATTCTATGAAAAGCTGCACCTGGTAAACAATTAATATTTTGCTTATGTTTCACATTCACTTCTCAGCTGTGCATAAAATAATATATTTTTGTTTGAGAATTACAGGGTAAGGCTGATGAAAATAAAGAATGTGAGCAGTATGTCATCTATCATCTTTTTCTGGATCAGATACATTGAATTAAAAGTCCTTTTTCATAGTTTCAGGAGCCAGCATTTACACCAGTATGAATCCAAGTCCATGTTATCTTGTTGTTAACAAATTACTTATCTAACATATTTTGACACACAATTTTCTTCTAACATTTGCCAAATGTAATGCTTTTGTAGATGGGATGCATAAGAGAGAGAGATATTTTTCATATTAAAATATGTTCACTTTACTAAAATGGTTGTGTACTACCTGCTGAAAGCTTTGTGTGGAAAAGAAACAATTGTCATTTCACCCATGATCAAAACAACACAACACTGTGACAAAATATCTAACTGCTGCCTTCTTCTTATATTTTTCTTTCCACTGTGATAATTTCAAGGATGTTCACAGAAATACTGATGGGCTGACATTTTAGGTCATTGTATTTCCTTTCTGTCAAAATCTGAAGTTACACATTCACTTACTTGTATAGTTTCTGAATTGCACAGAGTCCTAAAATCTCTGATACTCTGCTAGAGAAGTTGCTTATCATCATCTGCCTCCCAAAATTAAGCCCATGGGTAAGAAGTTACAAGGATGGAGAAATGACAGAAATGACCACTTGAGGGTTTGTTAGATTTTATTTTGATCACTAATTTTACACAAGATGAGAAGTGCTTTTAAAAAATAAGATGAAAGAAACTTGACTTTTATAGGACAGTACATTCACAGTCAAGGACAGTAAGTACTGGACATCCAGGCCATCCATCAGGTGGATACTGATTTGAGAACTACAGTGATTTCCCATTGGCATATGCCTCTGAACCGAGCCTATATAAAAAATACAGTACAACTGTCTAAGCATTATTTCAAAGCCCAGCCTTGTCTGTTTAATGATTTGGCAAAAGGCTCAGATTCACTCAAGCGCATGTCTGATCAGTGATTGCTACATTTTCCACTTAGCAAGAGAGGAGGTTTTTGTTTCTGCTTAGCGACTCCACTCAGAGGGTGAAGGGTTTTGGATGAAGCTTGTGCAGCATACAGGTTAGAAAAGTGAAAGGGCCGGGTGCTGGATAGGTGCTAATCTTGATGTATAAGACATAGGAGCTGACTTAGTCTGACCCAGTGCCCCTGTCTATAAAATGCAGTCTCTTGATGCAGTTCATAAAACTGATTTTCTGGCTGAGGTTAAAATTTGAATGAAGAATATATGTTTAGTTTCTTAAAACCTGATCATGCATTCTTCCCTGCTTCCTTTGCTGGACCAGTGACTTTGCCTATCGTCCAACAAATCTGAAAAATTCATTTGCAGTTTATTTTTCACTTAAAAGACTGTGGTTATCAGGATTCCTGAGATCAAGTTCATTGCTGTAGCTTCAATTTTTCCTCATGCCTTGGCTCTATAGTACCTACAATTCTTACAAGGAGTAGACAACTAACACAGAATTCCCCCAAAGGCCAGGTACACCTTATTATTTATTTCAGGTTTTTCATGCTAATAGTGTCACTTGGCTTTTGTTGTGATTCCCAAGATGTTGGATCTAATGCTTCATAACTGCTGAATGCAAAATTCAATTGACATCTTCTTGTGCTGGAAGTCACAGAAAAATAAACTGTTAGATGAGAAGCCACCCAGACTGATATATGAAAATTTGACCTGTGCAAAATCAGGAACATGCCTGCTTCAGGGAAAAAATGTAAATAAAATTCGATTTTCAGAACAAGCAACTCAGAACAAGTGCTCTTAATAGTGACACTGTTGGTTTTGTATTAAACTGATCACACAGGCCAGACCAAGCTTCTTCTGTCAAATAACCCATATGGATATACCTTTAAAGTAATACTAATTTTATAGCACATTTTATTGGTGTATTTGTGACAACCTAACTATCAGAGACATATGTGGTTATTTGAAACCTGGAGATGTTTCTCTCTCTTCTTTTTTTTCTCCTGCTAGTGAATAAAATAAGAAAAATGCCTAGATGCATTTAAAAGATGCAGGGATGTGGTGCTAAGGGACATGGTTTAGCACTAGACTTGGCAGAGTTGGATAATAGTGCAATTTGATTATATTGATGATGCCTGAATACACGGACATGGACCAGCTGCAATGGGTCCAGAGGAAGGTGACAAAAATAATCAGAAAGCTGGAACACATCTCCTACCAAATCAGGCTGAGAGAGTTGGATTGGTCTAGCCTGGAGAAGAGAAGGCTCTGGGGGCCTTTATAGTAAGTCACCATCCAATACCTGAATGGGGTTTATGAGAACGCTCATAAAGGGGTGGGTTGATTTGCAAGGGCTTGTGGAACTAGGATAAGGGGAACTGGTATGAAACCAGATCAGGGCAGATTTAGACTGGATATTAGGAATAAATTCTTTACTATGAGGGTGGTGGAATGCTGGAAAACATTTTGCAGAGAGATGGTAGCAGTCCTATTCCTAGAGATATTCCAATTCAGGCCTGATGGGGCTCTGAGCAATGTGATCTATTTGGAGACTACCCTGCTTGCTGCAGGAGCGTTCAACAAGACAGTCCTTTCCAACCCAGCACATTCTATGAGTCAGTGTTACAGGTCTTTTCCAACAGAAAGTATTCTATGATTCTATGACTCCACAAACACTTCTCCGTAGTGCATGTGCTTCATATAACACATTCATAGAATCATAGAATGGTCCAGCCCAGAAGGGACCTCCAAAGGTCATCTAGTATGACCTCCCCACAGACATCGTCAGGGACATCCCCAACTAGATCCAGGTTGCCCAGGGCTTTATTGAGCCTCACCTTGAATATTTCCAGGGAAGGGGACTCAACCACCTCCCTGGGCAACCTGTTCCAGTGTTCTACTACCCTCACAGTAAAGAACTTCCTGATAGCCAATCAAAATCTGCCCTTCTCTAGTTTGAAGCCATTGCCCCCTTGTCCTGTCACTGCAGGCCCTTGTAAACAGTCTCCAGCCATCCTGTAGGCCCCATTCAGGTACTGGGAGGCTGCTATCAGGTCTCCCAGAGCCTCCCCTTCTCCAGGCTGAACTACCCAAGCTCCCTCAGCCTGTCCTCATAGCAGAGCTGCTGAACCCAACCCCTGATTCATATATGGCCACTTTATCTGAGATGCAAGTTAATGTACACATGTAGGTATCCAGAATAATTTTTTAATAAAACACCATTGGCATACTCAAGGATCAGTGATATGAGTGAAAAGTCTTCAAGAAGGCAAAGCATGCCCTACCATTTGACAGGAGATTGAGCAGAGATTTAGAGGCAGCTGGTGGTGGGTTGTACTTGACTTTCCATTTTGTCTGCTCTAAGCTGGAAGAGCAAAGACAGGCAAAAAGAAATCCCAAAGACATCAGCAATTAGAGAAAGGGCTTGCAGACGTGCCAAGGAGTCCAGGTCTCTCTTGCTTCACCCTAAACAATACTTCATTATCATCTTTCATGTACTATATGGTACTTTTAACTGTCAAGAAAAGTATTATATTTCTTTCTGTGTACAGTGCCACTCTGAATGAGCTAACCTGTTTGGTATTAGCTATTATTGGGGCCTCACCCTATGCTGAAAAAGAAGCTAAAGTGTTTTCCAAGACCCTCTTCACTCCCTGTTATAACTGATAAACAGTCTCAGGCTGCACCAGGGCATGTTTATCCTGGATGTTAGGAAGAAGTTCTACACACAGAGAGTGATTGCCCGTTGGAATCGGCTGCCTGGGGAGGTGGTGGAGTCACCTTCATTGGAGGTGTTCAGGAGGAGACTTGATGGGGTGCTTGGCTGCATGGTTTAGTTGTTTAGGTGGGTTGGATTGGTTGATGGGTTGGACGCGATGATCTTGAAGGTCTCTTTCAACCTGGTGTATTGTATTGTATTGTATTGTATTGTATAAATTGCCCTTTGGGTCTTCCTCTAACAGTTTGTCCTCTCAAGTGATTAATTCATCTAATAGTTTTAAACCATTTTGCTGCTGACATCTTTTAACTTCATTCAGAATTGAAAATTTTACTTCAATCCAGAGAGTCTTGTATCAGTAATTTGATCTACATAACAAGACACACAGCAACCCCATAAGCTTGTGTAGGTAAAGTTCCAAATAGAACTTCTTAAGGCAACAAGAAGTTGCATGTTTTCTTGTTACCTTCTGACTGAAGTCAAAACGGTGTCAGCAGTAAAATTGCTTAAAAGTATTAGATGAATTATTTACATACTACTACTTTCAGGCATTTTAATCCTTATGAATATTTAATTATTTATTGTGAATGCTTATTTAGAAATAGAAAAACAGTGATCATCCCTGCAAATACAGATTTGAGTGACAAGAGAAAGGTGTTTATAACAGCTTGAAAATTAATTTTAAGTATCATGGATGAGCCTTTAAGACCAAAGAGCTTTTTAGACTCTGTAGCACCAAAGAGCTCCTGAGCCAAAGTTCAGGTCCCCCAGTAACATGGCAAATCTATTAAAAGTGACTGTTCATACCATCTGAGTACTTTTAATTAGATTTCTAAATGCAATCTGTTTGTTAACTATTGCTTATGCCAACTTGCAAATACAATAATAAAGTTTTCCTCTGACAGCTGAAGACAACAAAATTGTTCTTTTTTGGCTCCCGTAATAAATGGATAACTTTCCACTATTCTATCTCAACATGTCACAGAATGAAGTGGAGGAAAATTTCCAAGGGCACAGTTTAAATCCAAGTTTACTCTGGAGCAAGTGGCCTACTGTGAGGATAAGTTTCACTCAAAGGTTTGAGATAGCTGACTGTATCCCAAACACTGAAGGGAGTAGGGGCAGCCTGAATATAAATTTTGTTATATTTATCCATATACTCCTTACAGGCTTGGATATAAATGTGTAATCCAGACCTGGTATTTTATATGTGAGGGAAGAATGCAGTTAAAGCAGTTTAGATCTTGACAGAGCTCTGGAGGAACATGAAAGAATTTAGGTGCCTTCAAAATCTTAGTGAAGAAAATGAGGCCGTACATTTGTGAATCATATAGAATAGAATAGAATAGAATAGAATAGAATAGAATAGAATAGAATAGAATAGAATAGAATAGAATAGAATAGAATAGAATAGAATAGAATAGAATAGACCAGGTTGGAAGAGACCTTCAAGATTGTTGTGCCCAACCCATCATCCAACACCATCTAATCAACTAAACCATGGCACCAAGCACCCCATCAAGTCTCCTCCTAAACACCTCCAGTGATGGTGACTCCACCACCTCCCCGGGCAGCCTATTCCAATGGGTTATCACTCTCTCTATGAAGAATTTCTTCCTAACATCCAGTCTAAACCTCCCCTGGCACAGCTTGAGACTGTGTCCTCTGATGTGACCAAAAATAAAAGGCTCTTCCCCTCACCAAACTAATTTCTTACATACTTAGGGTATTATAAAAGGAGACCAAAATGAAGGGTAGCTCTCCATCCCTCCCCCTAATTTCTTCTGTGCTTAGGATATTATAAAGGAGATTGAATTGATTGGAGAACTCTGATTAGAAAGGTAATTTGTAATGACGCTTTACTGGGTATTACAAGTCTAATTAAGATACTTAAATATGGCATATGTAAATTATTAATGAGGCTTGAGAATGCAAATTAATGACGCAACTGCCTGAAATAATGGGTTAGCAAAACTCTACATGGTATAAAGATGGATGGGGGTGGAATTTAGTATGCCCTTTTGCTCTCTGTATGTTAGATTTAGGGAAAGGACAATTCTCCCCCAGGTAACTTATTTTTTATTTCTTCATGTCTTTAACCATTGCTATTAATTTACATTTTGCTGCATAGCTTTGCAGGCATCTACACACATTCTGGTTTTTTTTGTTTGTTTGGGGATTTGGGGTTTTTTTGTTTGTTTGTTTTCAGGACATTGGAAGTGAGACACCTAAAATTGGGAAACTTATGTTGTTCTTCAACTTTTGTAAGTTCCATGTATTTTCTTCCTGTTTTTTCCTCATTTTGTTTTGCATTGTTTTGTTTTTAAAGTATATATATATATATATATATATATATATAAAGTATATCTATATATATCGGAAAGCCAATCAGATCCTGGGCTGCATCAGGAGAAAGTGTGACCAGCAGGTCAAGGGGAGGTGCTTCTCCCCCCTGGCTCTGGTGAGACCCCACCTGGAGTACTGCGTCCAGTTCTGGAGCCCATATTACAGGAGAGATGTGGACGTGCTGGAGCGTGTCCAGAGAAGGGCCACGAGGATGATCAGAGGGGCTGGAGCACCTCTCCTATGAGGACAGACTGGAAGGAGTTGGGGCTGTTCAGTCTGGAGAAGAGAAGGCCCGAGGTGACCTCATTGTGGCTTTCTTCAGTATCTGAAGGGGGCTTACAGGAAGGCTGGGGAGGGACTTCTCAGGATCTCAGGTAAGATAGGGACTAGGGGGAATGGAATGAAGCTGGAAATGGGGAGATTCAGGCTGGATGTGAGGAGGAGGTTCTTTACCATGAGAGTGGTGAGGCCCTGGAATGGGTTGTCCAGGGAGGTGGTTGAGTCCCAGTCCCTGGAGGTGTTTAAGACCGGGCTGGACGGGGCTCTGGCCAGCGTGATCTAGTGTAGGGTGTCCCTGCCCATGGCAGGGGGTTGGAACTAGATGATCCTTGTGGTCCCTTCTAACCCTGACTGATTCTATGATTCTATGATTCTATGATTCTATATTTATATACTTATATTATTTATATACTATCTTATATACTTATATATATTTATACTTATATACTTATATATACTTTATACTTATATATACTTATATAATTATACTTATATATATACTATATACTTAAATATTTATATACTATCAGCAGAACTCCACCTGGGGAGGCTTCTGATGAGTCGGTTGAAAGTTTATGGGTTAGAATTAAAGGCAAGACAGGGGAAGGAGATATTACTGTGGGGGTCTCCTACAGGCCACCTGACCAGCAGAACCAAGCAGATGAGGCTCTGCACAGGCAAATAGAAGCGGCTTCCAGGTCACAAGCCCTGGTCCTCATGGGGGATTTCAACCACCCTGACATCTGTTGGAGGGACAACACAGCAAAGCATCAGCAATCCAGGATGTTCCTGGACTGCATAGAAGACAACTTCCTCCTCCAAATGGTAGAGGAACCAACAAGAAAAGGTGCTACGCTGGACCTGGTTCTCACCAACAGGGAAGGGCTGGTAACAAATGTGAGGCTCAGAGACGGCCTTGGCTGCAGTGACCATGAAGCAGTTGAATTTAATCTCCTCAGGGCAATCAGGAGGACATATTCTAAGCTTACGACCCTAGACTTTAGGCGTGCAGACTTCCGATCGCTGCAGGGATCTGCTGGCCAAAGTGTCGGGATGAAGCCCTGAGGGAAGAGGGACCCAGGACAGCTGGTCAGTATTCAAGGACCACCTCCTCTGTGTCCAGGAGCTATGTATACCTATAAGGAGAAAAGCAGAAGGAATGCTAGAGGCCTGCCTGGATGAACAAGGAGATGCTGGACACACTATCACGTAAAAGAAACTCTACAGGAAGTGGAAGGAAGGACAGATAGAACAGGGGGTATATAAGGGAAGCTGCCTGAGGGCAGCAAGAGGCCTGGTTAGGAAAGCCAGCAGAGTTTGAACTGAATCTAGCCAGGGGGGTTAAAGGAACACTAAGAATTTTATAGGTATATTAATGGCAAGAAGAAGACTAGGGAAGGTGTGGGCCTCCCTCAGAAAGGAAAGTGGTGAATTGGTCACAAGTGATGTGGAAAAGGCTGAGGTACTTTAATCACTTCTTTACCTCAGTTCACTGCAAGGGCCTCCAGCCACACTCCTGGTGTCATGGCAGACGATGCCAGGGACGGGGAGGAAGAACTGCCCATCATAAGTGAAGCTCAGAGCAAGTACATGTAACTGAACGCGCACGCA
>JAWKAJ010000258.1:0-19670 GCA_033816785.1 Picus viridis
CTTTAAATGGCTGAGCATTTTGGAAGGTGATTTTTTTTTTCTTTTTTTCATAAGTTCTCCCAAAAAGATAACGGCTATACGTTCTCCTCTGCCAGCCGCTCATAATCAGTAACTCCCTGAAAGACAGTGTTTAGACCAGTCTACAGTTGTTAATGCAGGCAAGATGTAATAGCTTCTCAGTTTACTGTATTGATGCAGTTCTTGTTTTCTTGTAATCAAATTATGTTATCTCAGTGCAAGAATCCAGTATCACAAATAAATCACATAAAAAGGCTGGAAATGCATTTTCTTTTTAAATTAACTTAGTGTACTGACAAAATATCATAGAATCAGTCAGGGTTGGAAGGGACCGCAAGGATCATCTAGTTCCAACCCCCCTGCCATGGGCAGGGACACCCCACACTAGATCACGCTGGCCAGAGCCTCGTCCAGCCTGGTCTTAAACACCTCCAGGGACTGGGCCTCAACCACCTCCCTGGATAACCCATTCCATGGCTTCACCACTCTCATGGTGAAGAACTTCTTCCTCACATCTAGCCTGAATCTCCCCATTTAGAATCATAGAATCAGTCAGGGTTGGAAGGGACCACAAGGATCATCTAGTTCCAACCCCCCTGCCATGGGCAGGGACACCCTACACTAGATCACGCTGGCCAGAGCCTCGTCCAGCCTGGTCTTAAACACCTCCAGGGACTGGGCCTCAACCACCTCCCTGGATAACCCATTCCATGGCTTCACCACTCTCATGGTGAAGAACTTCTTCCTCACATCTAGCCTGAATCTCCCCATTTCCAGCTTCATTCCGTTCCCCCTAGTCCTATCACTACCTGATACCCTGAGAAGTCCCTCCCCAGCCTTCCTGTAGGCCCCCTTCAGATACTGGAAGGCCACAATGAGGTCACCTTGGAGCCTTCTCTTCTCCAGACTGAACAGCCCCAACTCCTTCAGTCTGTCCTCAGAGGAGAGGTGCTCCAGCCCTGTGATCATCCTCGTGGCCCTTCTCTGGACACGCTCCAGCACGTCCACATCCCTCCTGTAATAGGGGCTCCAGAACTGGACGCAGTACTCCAGGTGGGGTCTCACCAGAGCTGAGTAGAGGGGGAGAAGCACCTCCCTTGACCTGCTGGTCACACTTCTCCTGATGCAGCCCAGGATCTGATTGGCTTTCCGGGCTGCAAGTGCACATTGAGAGCTCATGTTGAGCTTCCCGTCCACCAGCACCCCCAAGTCTCTCTCCTCAGGGCTGCTCTCCAGCCAGTCACTGCCCAGCCTGTATTTGTGCCTGGGATTGCCTCGACCCAGATGCAGGACCCTGCCCTTGGTCTTGTTGAAGCTCATGAGGTTGGCTCGTGCCCACCTCTCCAGCCTGTCAAGGTCCCTCTGGATGGCATCCCTTCCCTCCAGCGTGTCCACTGCACCACACACCTCTAACTCTTTCCAGTACTGGGACAATATGTAACTTTAGAATAGAATTAACCAGGTTGGAAAAGACCTTTGAGATCAAGTCCAACCTATCATCCAACACTATCTAATCAACTGAACCATGGCACCAAGTGCCCTGTATCCAGTCTCTTCCTAAACACCTCCAGTGATGGTGACTCCACCACCTCCCTGGGCAGCCCATTCCAATGGCTAATCACTTTCTGTGAAGAACTTCCAACATCCAGCCTAAATCTCCCTGGCACAGCTTTAGGACTGTGTCCTTTGTTCTGTCACAGGTTGCCTGGGAGAAGAGACCAACTCCCCACCTGGCTACAACCTCCCTTCAGGTATTTGTAGACAGCAATGAGGTCTCCCTTGAACCTCCTCTTCTCCAGGCTAAGCAACCCCAGCCCCTCAGCCTTAAAATCTTCCTTTTTAAAAAACAATTTTTTTTATCTCAGTCCAACTGAAACATGCTTTCAAAATAAATTGCAAACAAACCAGAATCAAACCTCAGCACACAGGATTAGTATGCTCTGACAGGCTTCTTAGATTGTTGAATATAAACTGTTGCTGGTGGTCTGTCAGCTTTTAGAAGAAAGGAGGCATAACTTGAGCACCACAAGGTAATAGAGCATTTTCGTAGGCAAAGTACATTGAAATTATACATACTTAATGCTGTTATTAGAGCTTTTCAAAGTTGATAACTGATTTTTTTTTATTATTTATTTTATTTGGCACTGCAGATACTTAAAAGGCTGAATATTTATTTTCTATTGCAGGCTATGAGTGACTTCAGGGAAAATTATTTTTCCTTAGCTGCCTGATTTAAATGAAAAGAGTTTCAGCACCTAGCAAATTTTGTTAGAAATAAGCATTTATCTGCTCTGAAACTTTAATATAGTTGGTACGAAGTACCACAGTGGTGCATAGCAGATTTTGTGAAATGGGTCTGGATATTAAGTGGAAGCTCATTATGCAGAGCTACATTTGAAGTGAGGGCCCTAACAGAGACCCCAAAGGCCTCTTGGTCCAAGTGGAAGAAGCCTGGTGTCCAGACAATGCTGTCACCAGTTGTGTTAGTGTTGACACCATTTTAATGAAATAATATTTGATGAAAAGAAGGGAACTTCCATGGTTGCGTGTACCATGGTAGTTGACTGCATTTTCAGCCATGTGTTCTTCAGATTAAGTCCATACAACCTTTTAGGTTCCCTCATACTTCATTAGCCAAAGAAATGGCTCATACAGATCCTTTCAGAATTCAAAATTAGAAAAGAAATAGATATCTTTAATATCTGATTAGGCTACCAATGTGCTGCTAGCTCATCTGTGAAACTGTACATGAGAAATTACTGAGATGACCAGACAGTAAACAAAGTATCTCATCAGACCAATGATGTGTTTTGCAAATTTGGTCATGTCTGTTGGGCAATTCTTACTTGTAAAAATTGAAATAATTGAGCTGTACAAATATACTTGGAAGACGCTTCTTTAGGAAACGCAGACCAATGTGAGCAGTGCACAAAGCCAGTTCCAGAGTTGTCAGTGCTACCTTTAAATTGAGAAAAATGCTCTCTCTTAAGGTTTGTCACTGAATTCTTGAACTATATTACCACCAAGAGTGGATTCAATGATTTTTTGGTTTTATCCTATGTTTCTGTGCATCAGCATTTTTTTATGCCAGCTTTCACAGCTAATTGATTAATGTTTCTTCTTAAGCATTTACTAAAGACAGAGACAGCATTTGGGTTTCAGTTATTCAGGAACATTTCCAAAAGCGTAAATTATATTTCATAAATGTTCTCATACTGCTGTATCCCACCTCCTTAAATTTTAGGGTGCAAGAAACCATGTTTGATTATAATTTAGTAGTGCCATTATTTCAGATTGTGATTTTATTTGTTCATGTTGATTAAGAAAAGCAGATCATAACTACAGTATTAGTTACAATAAATACTTTTGAAGGAGCCTGGTTCCCCATTTTGTGAGGAAATGTGAAAGCTGTTGTTTGTAGCAGAGAGTCAATGTTAAATTACTGAGTTAATTCTTAGTTTCCATTGTGTTCTTGCCTGTAGGCAAGTGGAAATGGAAAGCTTATTGTCTCAAGTTACTAGCTTCTTAAGAGTGATACCACTGTAACAAACATCTAGTGGTTCAGCCAGTGCTATCCATCCAGTCTCAGACCTCTGCTAGGTAGTTCAGTAACTTCAACTAGATTTAGGTTGCTACAACTGGCATCTTAAATCTGGGAGGCAAGATAAATACCCAAGATGGTTCTGCTTTCTTTGGGATTCTCCAGGCAAGTTATAACTCTGCATTAGCAAGACACTCAGAGTCCTTAGCCCAAGGATGAGCTACCCATCGGTTTGCTGAATCAAATGAAATTTGTGTGTACCAGTTTTCTATTGCAACTTCTCTTGAGCTTTCCCTCAGTTGGTTATCTTTTTAAACTTCATTATTGAGTTCATGTCTTCCAAAACATGAAAATTAGTCATGTTACACTTAAAGGCATAATTCTTATGTTTTCCTCCGTCCTCCTCCTTAAAGTAACTTGGGTTTTGTTTTTTTGTTTTTTTTTTTTTTTTTTAATAACCAGTAGCTTTTATTTTCCTAATGTGGTGTATAATGTTTTTAAAAGGAATGTCAGTTTCCATTTCCCTGTATATTAAATGCAAGCAGATGGGCAAATGAGTAAATGAAGAGTAAAGGAAACTCTGGAAGAACATGTCTTACGTTACTGATTTTTATCAATGGCTATCCTTTCTCAGAGTTTTCATATAACAGCTCCACTGATTCAACCAACACTCTTCATTATTTGCAAATTGACAGCGACAGTCTCAGCTCCTTCAAGGAGATGCTCTCATTCTAGACACTTCTACATCATTCAGACCATGTATCAATTCCACAAAGTCGTGATCCTCCCTGACTCAGTGATGTCATTCTGCTTCATAATTCTACACCGTCCTGATGTTATCCTTCAGCACCCTAATTGTCAGGGCTGTTTTTGCAATTCTACAGCATCTCAGACTGTAAGGTGAAAGAGAGCAATTACTTAAAACCTTAATGCATAAATTAAAAAATAATCTTAGCAAATCTTCTGCTGAAAGTTTCAAGTGTTCAAATAAGATCATTAATCTTCATATGTTTCTTTGTGTTGCAGGGTGGGAATAACGCAGGCCACACTGTCGTTGTTGATGGGAAAGAATATGATTTTCACCTATTTCCTAGTGGCATCATCAATCCAAAGGCAATTTCTTTCATTGGTAAGACAGTTTTGGAACTTAATAAAATAACATTACAATGGTGGGTAGCTGCAACCATATTTTAGAGTAGCAAGTAAAGAAAAACATATAGGTGACTGGCAGTCAGATTTGCTTTATCTTCAGTTGTTGGACATTGATTTCACTGCTTTAATGTGAAGAGTTGCTGTACTTTCAGTTTAGTTTCTGCTACTAGAAAATTGAAAATAGGAACCTTCTCTTTCTATCTTACTGTTCTTTCTTACACTTCCTGGTACAAGTTTGGATCCCACGCTCTACTTGCACACTCCTTTTATACTTTCAGAAATATGTATGCTACTTTGAGGACACACCCTAGCACTTCAGCTAAATAAATAATGGAATTTAGTCTGGCATCTCTTTACTAGCTTTCAGTAAGAGGTTCTAAGATACAGGGCTCTGCTTGGAAAGCTGTCATCCAGTGATAACCTTCACATTGACAGCTGTCTAAGGTGATGTAAAGATAATTGAAGGAGGTGACATCATAAAGTTTGCATTGCTTACTTGACATTAATCTTGGAAGCGATGGGTAAATTCAAGCCTTTTACTTGTCCAAAATCATGATTCTTTCTGACAGGAAACAATTTATATATAATGTGCAAGAAATGAGTGTAAGTTCTAGTGAATCATGAAGTTTCAACTGTGTTCCATCTAATAATTTCCCAATGGATGATTGAAATGTATGAAACATTTTGCTGCTAAATATGGGGCATTGCTTTCCAATGTAATCCTTTGCTAGTAAATACTATAAATTAAGTTATCCTAAACCTAGTCTGGGATGTAATCTTAAGTGTATTTCTGCTATTCCCAAGGAACAAACAAGCAAATATTGAAGAAAATTCAAATATTGTCACACAGGCTTGTCAGTGTTTTAAGGACACGGACTTCTTTAAGCATTTACCCATGACCAATTGAAGCTGAAGTTATGGTACAAAGTCCACCACCACACAGGCGAGAATCAGCTTACCTCAGCTGACTGCGGAGCAGGTCCAGCATTCACATCTAAGACAAGCAAGCTCTGTTTTTCCTGTTGTGTTTTTTTTTTTTTTGCAGGCTTGTAGCTTTTTACCCCAAATGAGAGTTTATCCAAAAGGTTCTCAAGATCACTTTGTTGGAAGTGCAAGAAACATAGCCTTATTTTTTAGATAAAATTTGAGACACCAAGTGGTTACATACATACTAGGTATTTTATTTCTTGCTTTAAAATAAATAATTTATTTTCCCCAAAGGTAATGGAGTGGTTGTACATTTACCAGGCCTGTTTGAAGAAGCTGAAAAGAATGAAAAGGAAGGTTTGTATCAAGCAATTTCTAACTTTTCTTTTCATCAGCAGCCATGTTGAGGGTGTTTTTGAGCCTTTGTTTTTGATCCTAAACAGTCAGCGCAATAACATCCTGGATTTTAAACAATGAGAAAACCAGTATTTAAAATGCTGGATTGTGCTGTGGTCTTCAGACATTTTCAAAAGCAACCTTTTCATGGGTTTTCAGGGAGTTTTATGGCATTTGATACCACATTAGATAGAAAGTATATCCTTAAGAGCATGTTAAAGCTTCTGCTGACTCAAACTGAGATGATTTAACCCAGAGTTTGTGTTCCTGTTTCTGTGCCCAAGTAATAAACTTTGGTTGTGCTTTGAGCAAGGCTTTGAACCAGATGTCCTTTTAAGGTTGGTTTATGATTCTCTCTTCTCTATTTTCCAAGGCACAACTGGTGTTTAAGCAATTTTTCTTTCCTTAAATTAAGAATTGCATGTAAGCCACAGCATTCTGCTGCTGTGAATTGTCTCTCTCCATACTGACATGAAAAAAATGGAAAAGTTAAAGAAAGACCATTGCTGTTACTTGATATTCACTGTTTTGTCATTTTGTCCACAGTTTTCTTAATAAGAAACTCTATAAATTAAATGAAAGACAGGCACAACTAAAGGCAAATCTCAGAGTTTGACCAGTGAAGCTGAAAACCTGCTTTTCTCTGTATCTTCTGACAGGTTTGAAAGATTGGGAGAAAAGACTGATTATATCAGACAGAGCGCATATAGGTAGGTGATGATTGAAGGGGGAAAGAACTCACAAATAATTGCTTAGCTCCTGGTATTAAACAATATTATTGTTCCACAGAGCAGTTACGTATTTAATTTAATACAGCTTCTTTTGTTGTATCCGATAAAAAGTGATATTTTACGTGTTTTCACAGTGTTTAGGGAATACCCATTATTTTCCCAAGGGGAGGCCTGTGAACTGTCGGTGATAACAAAGGCACTTTGTCAGGCAATTACAGATGTAAGAATGCTTTTCTCCTTCGGTCTTCCACTATGTCCATGTGTTTTTCATTGCAGTGTTTGACTTTCATCAGGCAGTAGATGGGCTCCAGGAAGTGCAACGTCAAGCACAAGAAGGAAAAAAGTAAATATTTTCAGTACCTTCTTATCATTAATATTTAAGAAAATTTGAGAAATTGAAGTAAGCTTGGGGGGTGGGAGGGGAAACCAGCATATCTGTAAAGAGCCTTGCTGATGTTATTAATTCTGAAACTATTCTGCTCCTGCTTGTGTTAGTGAAAAAACCCTGAGGTATTACTGAAAAGGTAGGGTATAAGTTCTTACATAATTCCATTTTTCCAGTTCTCCACAGCAGAGACATGTTAAAATTCCTACCAAATCTGCAAAACCCATTTCCATTGAAATGATACTTCCAATCCAGTTTGATATCAGAATAGTGATGCTCTTTTGAATCAGGTCTCAAGTGTTAGCGTGATTAGGCTCCACACTCATAGTCCTTTATTGTGTATTTACTTACACTTCGTGGGGATACTAGTTTCCATTTTAATCTTAACTGAAGCACAGTATGTAACTATTCATAATTCATTACTCTGATTCCTGAAAGTTTTACATGAACACATTATATTTTTCTCTCTTTGTGTACTAGTTTGTGATCCTATTGGACTATTTCAACCAACATACAAATAGAAATCAAAAATTACTGTATTTCTAAAATGTACATGTAACTAGGCACGTAGGTAAGGAAAGAATTTCATTACCACCAAGGTCAAAGCTGTAACAGTTCATAGGGATGGAGGTGGTATGAATAATGCCACAGGAAACCAGTTTGATCACTCACAGAACTGGTGGTTGTTTACAACTATAGGCAGTGCTGCAACTGTGAAAGTGATGTTGGTTTCAGTGGTAACAATGGTACCACAGGGTAGTGTAGTAAATATTATTAGTGTACAGTATATGTGTATACACACATAGTTTCAACAAAGCTTTTGTCAGCCAGACTCGAGGTTTAATTATTTACTGCATACCATGAGGATTTACAATATTTATGAATATGCACAAGCATGGAAGTTGCTATATATTTATTATAATAGAGCTTCAGTAATTTTTTTTTCAGACCTCTTGCCCAGTATATGGTATCTTGAAGAGCTTTAACAAAATCATTTAGTATAAAGTATATATTTTCATGTATTCATATGGGGGTTTATTTTTTTATTAGTATTGGCACAACGAAGAAGGGGATTGGACCAACATACTCTTCCAAAGCTGCACGAACAGGTCTTCGAATTTGTGACCTCCTTTCTGACTTTGATGAATTTTCTTCAAGGTACAGCTATTTTAATTCCTCAATGTTAAGAGTGATACATTTTACCTGACAGATTTGCTTTTAAGGAGAGGTTTTAAAGTGTGCTTGAATTTTGTATGTAAGTTGTTTAGAAGGAGAATAAAAGTGCAACGAATGTCTGTGTACTTCCTATACTTCAGAGTTTCTTGTAATTTAAAATGTAATTTTGTACCTTGGGCAATGCACTGGTTGAGGTATAGAAGTTCTGGAGATTTTCTCCCTATAGCTCTCAGTATATACCATGTGTATTATAAACTGAGTTATTGCCAAAGTTACTGTGAACAGTAATTATGTTCTTCATAGATGTGATTTCAATATTTTACAGATTCAAAAATCTGGCACAACAATACAAGTCAATGTTTCCAACACTGGAAATAGATACAGAAGGGCAACTCAAAAAGCTGAAGGTGAGGATTTAACACTTGTTATATTTTTTAATTTTTTTTTTTCTTTCAGAGAAAGTGTAGAAGAAAACAGTAATACTAATTAAAAGATAAAAATTAAGTGTGCCAGTAGTACTTATAAACTAATTAATATCTTCATTATTATAAAACATTTTAATAAGCAGTAGCTGAGCTTAATTAAAAAATATATCTCTTATTGCAGACATTAAAATAAACTTTGAGGCTGATTTAATTTTCCTGTAGTATTTTATTCTTTTGACATAAAATAGCTGTTGCATTAAAGTAGCCAAGAGAATGCAGGGAAACACTTTCAGTTAACAGCCTCCAGCCATAACTGATCTGGTCTGAGAGACTTCCATACTTATTGAAGATCCATTTGTGGAAGCTGTTTCAAGATTTTGGTATTACAAGGAAAATACTGTCTTGTAAAGAAGCTCAGAAGAGTCACTGGTAAAACAGCTTTTTATGAGTATGTAAGGAAAGAGAATCCAGAAATGGTCAGGTTTTGTCCGGTACTTACTCAGAGCTGGCACCCTGCCTTTAAATATAATTTTTTTTTTTTCATATTCATGAGTAGTGATTTTATTTTTTTAATTGTTTTGGAGCTTGCATTGTTTGAGTCTCATTCTCAGTATGCATAAACTATAGACATGTTTATAGAGAGACTGTATCCAAAAAAATGAGGTAGCATACAACGTCTCTGTGAATAGAAATGATTCACAATAGTGCTGTAACAGGTCATACTTGCTTATATAAGTGGTTCATAGAATTGTTTTCAGCAGAATATATAAGGTAATGGTTGTATTTTTCCAGTAAAAGAGCTATTGAAGGTGATCTGTTAGGGTTATCTGGACATTTGTTTCAAAAGTGAAGTGTTCTCTGCTTCCAGCTGTTGTCTGAGGATACTGATGTTTCTACTCAAATTTTCAGGGATATGCTGAAAAAATAAGACCCATGGTTCGAGACGGTGTGTATTTTATGTATGAAGCACTTCATGGCTCCCCAAAGAAGATCCTTGTTGAAGGAGCCAATGCAGCATTACTTGATATTGACTTTGGTAAGTTACATCCTAATTGATGTCTTTTATTTTGATTTGTGTTTATATCAGCTTTGCAAACAGCAGGGAAATGGGAAAATAGAGGAACATGATAGTCTTTAATAGGAACACATCTCCCAAAAGTAAAGTGCAGGAAGGCAGATTGTCATTAATAGGATTAAGTGCTTAGGGTTTAAATACTGGGTGGTTGGGTTTTTTTGTTGTTGTTTTTTTAACTGAAGTTTATAACAGTGGAGTTGAAATTTCAATCCAGATATCCTGATAACCTGTAAGTCTAGTTTCCTCACTTGATCTCTGCTCTCTTATTGAAAGTAATTGAACTGCTTCAGTCTCCTATGAACATGAAATGAAGAAATGGAGAGATCCTCTGATCTAGACTCACAGTGTACAGATCATGAATAACCTCATGAGTATTAGAAAAATTACTGAAGGTATTAAGAGGCACTTGTGTAGAGCACTGGGAATGTCAGACTGTGACCTTTACAGCAGTCTGTCTGTGGCTGTAGTGGAAGTACTTTCTGTGATATCCAGGACAGTGAGAAAAGCTTTACACAGCAGCAGCATCCTATAGTAGATCGAGTACCTAATGGAAGTTCCGTGAAGATGCTTTTAAATTTCTCCCTTGTGGGCAATCTCAGTGAAAGCTTCTAAGGATGAATGCAGAAAAGCTTACACATTGGAACAGAGAGCACAGGCTGGATACCTCCTGAAGTATCAAAAAGTAGGGGATTTTCTTACTTGTCTGTGTGAACTTCTTGCTCATTAATATGCTTATACAAATTGCCAAGATGTGTCAGCTATTGGAATGGAAAGCCCTTCATTTTGAGGGGTTTCTCTGGATCTTTAGAAGACTAAGTACATATTACTCACTACAGGAGGAAGCAGTGGGGAAGAACATCCTAATTAGTTCTCTTAAAAGCAAAATGGGTATATAAGAAGAATTTGCTCTGCTCTTTGGCTGCTGTTTCACTTTAAAGCCAAACACACAGTTGAAAAAATCTCCTTTCAGCTCATAGAGGGAAGTTAGTCTTTGTTCCTTATCACTGCTTGAAACAGGGTCATGCTGTTGTTTTTCCGACAGGCACATATCCTTTCGTGACTTCATCGAACTGCACAGTAGGTGGTGTGTGCACTGGACTCGGTGTTCCTCCCCAGCATGTTGGTGATGTGTACGGTGTGGTGAAGGCATATACAACTCGAGTGGGAATCGGAGCCTTCCCCACTGAGCAGATTAATGTAGGTTTAATGTTACAAAATGCAATGCATACCATTTCCATAAAACAAGGTCAGTGGAAGAGGGTAGGGTTATGCCAACAATGAATACGCACCATAACAATAATGCCAAACAATTGCACTCACAAGGAGAGGAGAATTACATTATAAATGTCATGTCTTCAGAGGAAAGAAACACACATGTGGTGATGGTATCTGTTGTAATGAACAATGTGAGAACACATTTCATTGTTCTATGTAATACTGTTGGATGCATTTCAGTGATGAGAGTTTGTTGTAGACCAGAACTGTCATTGCATCACAGGAAAGCTTAAATTACAAGATTTAATTTGGGTGCTTAACATCCTGTGTTCTACACACTGATTTATAGGCTAAAAGTGGTGTGTGGGCCAGCCAGTCATGCACAAATTGATCAATAAAAAGAAGGGAAGAGGTTTTTATTCTTTTAAACAGTCTATTGTATTTTCCTTATCAAACTAGAAGACTCAAAGTATTGATTATGAGCTACGCATGCATCAGTCTCCAAGTCAGTGAACTGAATCTAATTTAAGGATTTGGTCAGTAAAATCCTTTCTCTAATGGCTCAAATGAGTTGGTGATATCCTTTACTTTTCTAAATCATGAGTGTAAAGTTTTTCTCCTTCATTTGTAACATGTAATAAACACTGCCAGCCCCAAGAGAATGGTTGATAGTCTCGTACTATGGTAGAACCAAGGAGTATGTTGACCTAGACATTGTATAAGCATTGATCTTGTCTCAAGATTTACAGTCTTGCCTCAAAAAAAACCAAAAGATGCCAAAAGACCCAAGGAAGAAAGCAAACGCAAACAAAAATAATACCAGGCTGTGTTGTCAAGGGAATTTGCCAGTCATATGAGGGAGGAAAGTAAGTGTCTCCTTGGAACATGAAATAGTCATGCTAAAGAAATATTTCAGAAATGCTAGTGACTTGAAATACAAAGATCCTCTGCACAAGGGGCTTTTTTCTCTGCCTTTGTCCCCTTCTAATAAAACTTGTTTTGTTTTTTGTTTTTTCCCCCCTAGATAATCCTTTGAACTGAACAACTCTGTTTTTCTTGCTCTCTGTCTGTATTTGTTTATATTTGTTTTCCTGCTGTTTTTTAGTGAAATACCTTCAACATTCTTTGTCTTCTTTTAGGAAATTGGAGATCTTTTACAGTCCCGTGGCCATGAATGGGGAGTCACTACAGGCAGAAAGAGACGCTGTGGCTGGTTAGATCTCGTCACTTTGAAATATGCTCATATGATCAACGGATTCACTGCGTAAGCATCACAGATTTTGCGCTACATTTGGAAGTGATAATTTTATACTTCGCAGAATAAATATGTAGGTAACATTTATATAAGTCCAGTAAAGTGTTACATTTTAAGCAATAAAATAACTCACAGTGGGCAACTGAGAATTGTCTTAATGCTAACAATAATCTCATTCATTCCTTTTGACTTTTTTCAATTCAAGGGATTTTACAACATTGTAACAGTGCTTTTTTTCCCCATATGTTTGCACTTTGTTTGCATCAGATGGCCAGTGTGGATTGGATAAATACCAATTTTCTAACAGTTTGCTCTGATGTTCTTGATCCAGTGCTTTCATAGCGACTTATGTCATAATCTAAACCCCACTGCTTTTGAACTTGGTTTGACTCGAGTGGTTGTAGGACCAATTCTGCATCACTTAGAACCACTACCTCTAAGTGAAGTAGAATGACACAATGTACAGCAGCTGGCACAGCTTTCTTCCTAGTCTCAACAGGTTCACTTATTTACAAAGATGTAGTCTAATATTTTATTATAAATTCTGCTTATAATAGTCTGAGATTTATTTTCTTGGGGTCTGAGCTACTTAATTCATCAATAAATTAATTTTATAATTCAAAATCTATATATATCAAATTGACATTGTAAAGGAAAAGTGGCTATTTAAAGGAATTGTTCAATACCTTAATGCCATCAAACTAGCTTGTATCTAATGCTAAAATATTAGTAACTATCACAAACAATTTCTTTTTTCAGAAAAAGTTGCAAAAGCTTTATTACAGTTTTGTTGATACAAAGTGTAGGCTTAGCTGTGCATTTAGGCAAACTTGTTCATATGCACATACTGACCCAGGCATTGTTAATCTATTAAACTGAGATTTAATTTTCTTTATGCCATTAATATTCTAAGGAACAATGAGACTTGTTCATTAATGTAACGAGTTTTAAACATTCTCCAGCTTCTAATTTGCTTTCACCTAGACAATTGTAATTTATGTGGAAATAGTATTGGGAAAACATGATGCTTCCTTCCATTTCAGATCTATACAATTACTGCACTTCTATCAACAAAACTGTCTTCTCTGGTAACTGTGACAGTTAAAAAACATGGGGAGATAAAAACTTCCAAAACAATCAAGAACAGATTCCATGCTGCTTGTTTCTCAAAAGATCTTTTCATTTAAGCATTTCATTCATCATATGCTTGGCACATACAGCATGGATTGTTATGTACAATACGTGTCTAAGTGCTGAACTGCTTTTATTTTTACCAAGCAAGATCTGGCATACTGTTCCCAGAGAATTTGAGTAGTTTTAAAATGCAGGGTGTTTTCTGATCATTGAATACTATGATGCCACCTTGGCATTCCATTTTTGTGTTCCATTGTATTCATTCACAACATGAAAAGGATTACTCAATCTTACTGCCATGATAGCACAGCTCAGGCACTGAAATTCAGTCTGGGGTCCTTCCTACTGAATTCTATGTGTGATTTTAATGGTCAGATTATGCTTTTGAAGTCTGTTTTATTTAGTAGGAGTAGCAGCAACAAAACCACAGTAAGTGCCACTTTCCATAGCTTGCATTTTATGCATTGAGCAAACGCTGCACCTCTGAGCAGCCAAGCATTTGGAAATATGTTTAAGTAACTCGGTTGCATATTCATCACAGAAGCATGAATTCACTCAGCAGTGTTCAGAGTTTAATATATTTGTGTATTTTCACTTGCTGGGTAGCCTGAGCTGGATTTATGAATTTAGAACTAGGAAGGAAAACTTTAAAAGGAGGTGGAAAGTATTAAAGAGGAGATTCACCAAGTGTGTAACTGATGGTTTTTCCGTACAGCTTGGCATTAACAAAACTGGATATTCTCGATGTCCTTGATGAAATTAAAATTGGCGTTGCTTACAAACTGGGCGGAAAAAGAATTCCGTATTTTCCAGGTATGTTCTTAAATATCTGTGTTCATTTTTCTCTTTCCTGCCTATTAAGTCATACCTGTTGGGAAAGGCTGCCTGACTTTAAAGAGCTAGCATAAGACATGCCAAAATGAGCAACAGCATTGTTTTGACATTTAAAATATGCCATAATAGATATGCTACCTCTCTACACAATTCGTATGATCCATATGATTTTAAGAGGTATAATGCTGTTTTCAAGATACTTGTAACAGTCGATGCCAGGATCGGGGGTTTGTTCTGTTGAGATGGGGGATTCTAAAGGCATCAGGGATATTGGCAGCAGCCAGCTTTCTCACCACTGATGATTTGTTCCTGCCTGTGGGCACTGAGAATTCCAGTGGGGAAAAGTTTTCAGATGTCTGTTTTCAGTAAGTCTACAACTACCTGAAGGGAGGTTGTAGCCAGGTGGGGGTTGGTCTCTTCGCCCAGGCAACCTGTGACAGAACAAGAGGACACAGTCTCAAGCTACACCGGGGAGGTTTAGGCTGGGTGTTAGGAAGAAGTTCTTCACAGAAAGTGTGATTGGCCATTGGAATGGGCTGCCCAGGGAGGTGGTGGAGTCACCATCACTGGAGGTGTTTAGGAAGAGACTGGATGGGGCACTTGGTGCCATGTTCAGTTGATTAGATAGTGTTGGATGATAGGTTGGACTCAATCTCAAAAGTCTTTTCCAACCTGGTTAATTCTATTCCATAAAGAAGAAAAGTTTGAGACAGTAGTACCTTGTCTGCAAGGGGGCTTCTATTTTATGTGCAAATCTGAACCAAAAAGTGTAACTACTGTGACCTTCAAATCACTTGTTTCCTCAGATATAAAATTGCAGTCATCTAACAGTGTGCATCCTATGCTTTCTAAAAGAGGAAACAGGTTTTCTGGATCCTCTTGAAACAGAGTTTATCTTCCTAAGCAACAGGAATTAATAAAATTTAAGAATTAATTAATGTACCAACCAGGAAAAATTCTGATTTTTCATGTATCAGATTTTAAAGGTTGTAGAAAGATTTTGTTGGACAGCAAGCATAAGTGTGTTCTTTTAAAGTGGAGCAGCTAGAATTAACTGCAACAAAAATTGTTCTCTCACAGCTAATCAAGAGATACTACAGAAAGTAGAAGTAGAGTATGAAACAATGCCTGGGTGGAAGTCTGACACAACTGGTGCACGAAAATGGGAGGATCTTCCCCCTAAAGCCCAGAATTACATCCGCTGTGTGGAAAACCATGTTGGAGTACCAGGTAAATCTTTCTGTAGATGTACATATGAGGACACCACAGCAGACAGGAACAGTGAACAGCTATTTAGAAGTGCTCAGATTTAGTCAAGGACCATTTTGATTTGGGCAGGTGGCAATGGGCCTGTATTTTGGGCTGCCGCTGGTGGTAAATGACAGCTTGCCAAAGAGCAGGAAAAGGCAGTGTTCCGTAGACAGATCTGCAGTGTTGCAGAGAGCCCCAAGCTGCTGTTGACAAGGATTTAACCTGGGGAAAGATAAAAACGTATTCTTGGCAAACTGCTGCCTTCTGTCAGTAAAAAGCTGGCAATCTGCACCATGTGTCAGTGCATAGTCTGTCCTTTCACCTTACTTCCTGCACTGCATCCCTGTCTGAACATAAACTTCTCCTGGTTTGTTTTGTTTTGGGTTTTTTGTTTTGTTTTTTCTTCCTTTCTTCAATACTTAACCATATATGATGATGTATTACATAATGGCTACAAGATTGTTTACCCTAATTATTCCACTTTAATTAGAATCTTAACATGATCCAACTCCTGAGGCTAAGCCATCCAGTTTTCCTCAAATGTAGCTGCTAGGGCTCTGAAGGTGCAAAGAGCTTGGTATGGTATGAACAGTGGCATTTGGATGGGAATTTCCACAGTACCAAACCTGCCATGTGTGCATTTGTTTTCCACAAAGCACCTTAAAGGTCGTATCTGAGGGCTGTTGGCTAGTTGCAGCTGTGTCTGTTCCAGTATTGTTCCTGGATTAGTAGGCAATCTGATAGCAGAGCCTGAAACTTTGAATGGCTTCTATGTGGTCAATGGATACAGATGCAGGTGATGGGGATGTGAATAAAGCTCCCTTCACTTGATGTCTCTGGCTCTCAGTGTGAAGGCAGGGTGCCTTGGTGAGTTTGGTGGTTAAAGAACACCTACCAAGAGTCAATTTTATAGTATTCATGGACAATAAAAACTGTAGCTGAACAATTAGAGAGTGGTATTTGGAGTGGCTGCTCACAATGGATAACGTTTTTGCCTGGAGCCTTGCATTTAGTAGTATAACAGCATGTGTGCATCACTATCTCCTGGTCCACATCAGGAAAACTTTAGTCTAGAAAAGCTTTCATTTTCTCTCTTAGCCTGGCATCCTGTCACTCAAGAAAAGGACAGTTAAATATGCAACAAACATGCTTGATCTTGTATTAGGCCTTCTGTCTGTAGTGCTTTGTGTTTATGGTGTAATTACTTCATGCTTTCCAGCTTTAGTATCCTGCACTTCTAGTCTGGTAAGACAGCAGGAGTGAAGTGATTTTTGACTGTGAAACTTACTGGTGTTGTGTTTCAGCACAAAGTTGTCCAGTTTGTAGTGAGGCAGGATGATAGTTGAAAATTGATTCATTGATTATAACATTTACTCTCTGTAATTGTTCTAACAGATGTGTTTTCCTCCCTAGTGAAATGGGTCGGAGTTGGAAAGTCAAGAGAGTCAATGATCCAGCTGTTTTAAAGGAATGAAGAACTTCAATGAGAAGCACAATTTAGCATTCACCTGTTCTTTACTGCTTCCTCTTTAAAATGAGATGCTATTTAAAACCAACATGTTCTTCTTGAATTGGATACAAACAAAATATATGTTCTATGTTGCAACATTTTATTTAAGTTCTCAGTAAATCCAGTGTAAAATCTCCTTGGTGTGCCATCATAAAAAAGACAAATATCCTTAACTAAATAAGTAGTTTATTTTAATTTGAGCCATGTTACTATTTGAAAGTATTTTCATCCATATTAGAGTTACTTCTTGCTAAAACCAGTATTAAGCCTTTCAGTAGTTATTGGGTAACTTTAGAATTGTAAAGCTTGGATTTGTTCTTCAACTTCAAATGTTAAAATGTTTATGTGTCTGGGTTGGCAGTAATAAGAGAGGAGCTGTGCTTAAATATGTTGGATTATATGGATTTCTGGTTTATAAAATACAGTGAAGTTAGGTAGGTGGTTTTGACTGCGCAAAGCAAACAAAAAAATCTGTGAATGGAGAGCAGATAAAACACTTTTATCACAGAGGCTATCCTAACAACTCAGATAACATCTGTAGAGGGGCCAAACTGGACAAAGTAGACCTGTCTAATCGTTCTTTCAAATGTCTTGTGTACTAACAAACCATCTCCTGGAGACCATCAGATGTGCAGCCTTTGTGAGTAGGGAAGGCATGAGTGAAGGTGGAACAGAGTCGCCTCAGGGGTATGAAACACACAGGGAGAGCAGAGACAAGATAGCACGCTGTGTTTTGTCAGTGAACCCAAAATGTTTCTTCCTGCTAGTGCAGTGAGTGTAATTTCCAAAGTTTTACTGCAGTTCTCTGAGGAACTTGGGACCTGTGGCTGTAAGGCATACTCCTTTCCACAGCTCCTAAGTTTCCAAGAATAAATCAATGCATGACTTCATGATGACTGCTGCAGTATTTACACGCCTCACACTTTATGACCTTCCTCAGCAAAAATGTAGTATCTATTTATAGAAGGGCATGACATGTGACAGCCAGGGTTGAGCCATGTAGAAGCCAGGGAAGGGTCCCAGAATCTTCAAGAGTACACTTGGTTTTCTTTGTGGATCTTCTAATTTATAATGGCTATACTTCAAGAGCTCTCAAGAAAAATACCTACTCTCTTGTAGAGGAAGAAAATAGACACAAGAAATGGAGTTATTTCCTAACTGCATCATTTTCTGAGTAAGTGTTCCTTTTCTATATGTCTGAGAGCTATAACAATATTTTTGTATCATTCCCAGGGGCTGTGGAAATAGCATCACACCCTCAGTAACACCAATGTGTAGTGTGGAAAATACCCCTTTTCTGGAGATAATTTCAAGGGATGCAAAGCAATGACATTTTGCATCAGAGATGGGAAAAAGAAAAACCTGTCTGGAGTACCTCATGTCATACTCATTCCCTTTGTCTTTCTCACCCATAATAACAGTTAATGTTCAAACCCATTTGAAGCCAAGAAGCAATTATAAAAGTACTGGTACAAGCATATAGCAAACACTAAATTGAACTGCTCACAGACGTGTTCATGCTTGCGTAGCAGAATTCTTGGACCTCTGGCTGCAGTGCAGTCCCATACACCAGGTATCACAGACTGCTTTATGCCACTAGCAAATACTTACTATGTCTGAAAAAAAAAAAGCCCAAAGTGAATCCTTAATTCAGCTACAACTCCTTTGTCAATCTCTTACAATTGTTTGCTCTCCTTGCTGCTGTTTTTTGCAGTCTGTACAATGGCAATTAGGATTTCATTCTCACCCTTTTTACACTGCATCTTGGATGTCTGGGAGTCAGCCTGTCAGTCCTTCCTCTGACATTGAGGAGAAAGCTCTCCCCCTCATATTTATGGATATTATAATGAAAGAGCAATGAGATTTCTGACCTTATTTAATGTTAGCAAAGCACTTGTGTGCTTAAGATGCTAATTTATTGTACACTGTGAAATGTGCCTCATTTGAGGTAATTTAAGCATAAGGATGCTTGGAGGTACAGTAATTTAAGTTTTGTTTTCACATGGCTTAACCTTCTGACATTTGCCTACTGGATGATCAAGATCTCTTCCTGTTCTTGGCCCCATTTTCATCAATGCATTTGTACTAGGAGTTTGCAGCTATATTTAAGCTTTAGTTGATTTGCAGGTGAAGTCCTGAATGAGCAAGCCACTCTGTGCTGAATAACTGGATTAAATGATCAGCTCTCAATGAAGTTAGGTTTTATAGCTTAATTTTCACAGGATTACTTTCTCTTGTTCACCTAATCTTTTTATTTTCTATTAAGTAATTTTTCCATTAGTCACATTGCCTGTCTCTGCAAAGATTCATCAAAAACTCAGTGATGTCAGTTGGCATGATGTAATAGGTGATTATCCCATGACTTACTCTGCTACCATAAAAACACCATGCATTTAATTTCATAGTGTGGATTCTTAAATGAAGCTTCTACTCCCAACTGAATTTCCTGTGTGTTGTCATCAAGTTAAATGTGAATAAGTTCAGGCTTTTATCAAAAAGCTTTTTAATCTACTGAGTGACACAACGCTTAAGAACGTTTCTATGTACATTTGCTTTCATTTTGTCTCTTTCCATTATTTTGTATTGTTTGGGGTTTCATTTTAATAACAATCACTGTGATGAATTTAATTTAGCAATACGTAGCT
>JAWKAJ010000259.1:0-19656 GCA_033816785.1 Picus viridis
GCTCCATCCAGCTGTCAAGCAGAGCAGAGCCAAACCCTCTGCGTGAGAAGCCCACATTGGAGAGTGGCCCTGGAGCCCCTCAGCAGTGCTCCCTGGTCGCGGTGCACAGGCAGGGACATGGCTTGGGCTGGAGGAGCCCCAGGAGCTCAGCTCTGTCCTCTGCAGAGCGATGGGCATAGCCATGCCCAGCAGGAAGGGCAGCTGCAGCCCCAGTGGAGTCCCAGTGCCTGTGAGGCAGAGGAGGAGAGAAGAGCCACCCTGGCCCCATCCTCTCCAAACTCACCAGGTGCGGGGCCACGTCCAGCTTGGCTGCTGGAGGGGACAGGAGGTGGCTGCTTCTCGGCACCAGCCTGCAAGACATGCTCTGGGGTCACTGAGAAGCTCCAGAAGCAGCAGGAAGGGTTCCCAGGGAGCTGTACGCTCCCCAGGCTGTGAGAGCTGGCAACAACGGAGAGCGCGCTTGCAGTGAAGCTCACCTTGGCCTGGGCCTGGAGCAGCGTGTCCAGGCTGCTGCTGCATAGTTTTGCCTGCTGGACGGGAGGAAAAGAGCAGAAGGTGAGAAGCCTGCATCTGGGGCTGGGCTCGAGCCCCCTGGGGCGAGAGCAGGCACAGGAGGGGCACTCACAGCATGGCGAGCGCTCAGCTTCTTCAGCAGGAGCTTCATGGAGGGCACCTGGGTTACCTGGGCACCCTCCGCTCCTTCTGCTGGCCTGTGGATGGGGAAGGGGAAGAGAAAGAGCCCTGTGAGACCAAAGGCACCTTTGTCCTCTCCCGCCAGCCCCAGGATTGAGTCCTGCCAAGCTGCCCTGACAGAGCAGGACTCCCCTGGCAGTACACAGGAGACCTGTGGTGAGGCCAGGGCTGGGCAAGGGCTGGCCAGACGGAGCTGGCTGGAGCTGCTGCAGCAGCTCTGCCCACTGAGAAGCTGTCCCCTGCCATGGGACACCTGTCCCCATTTCAGGGAGCTGTTTGGCACGGGGCAGCTGTGCCTGGAGCATCCCCACTGCTGTAGACAGGGCTTGCCCAGGCTGCAGTGCCAGGCAGGGCTTACCCACTGAGCGCGCTGAGCCAGAGCTTCTTCACTGCCCGGGAGCTGCCGACAGAGAGGAGAAGCGGCCTGAGTTCCTGCTGCTCCCCAGCTTGCAGGCAGAGCTGGGCACCCAGGGCGCCCTGCCCGCCCCTCTGGGGCCATGTGGCCCTGAGACTCACCCGAAGGTGACAGTGCAGGAGCCAGAGGGCCAGATCAAGACAAGGGAGTTGCTGGCCTTGCCCTCCTCCTCCTGGGTGCCGTCGCCAGCTGCCCCATCGCCGCCGGTCAGCACCTGCAGCTGGCCCAGGGCCAGGCAGAGCTTGGGGCGTGGGGCACGGCCATGTCTGCAGAGAGGAGTGGCACAGAGGCAGCTGGAGGTGGCCAAGCCTCGGGGCTCCAGCTGCCACGGAGGGTGGCGGGGGATTGGGGCTGCTCCTCGGCTGGCCCCACGCTGCTGGCAGGGCCATGGTTTGGGAGCAAAGGAGGCCGCTGGGGGCCCGGGAGACTTACTTGAGCTTGGCGACGAACAAGGTGTCCCTGAAGAGGAGGAGGTCCCTCTCCCTCGTTCCCCGGCCCTGTCTCACCCGCACCCGCTCCCGCAGCAGTGGCTCAGAGGACGGCAGGACAGGCTGTGGCTGCTGCCCGGGCTCAGGCTCGACCCTGCAGACCGTAGCAGAGCAGAGCTGAGCGGCATGAGCAAGGCGGCTGCTGCGGGGCCCGCCGGCGCCCCAGTGTCCCTGAGCCACGGCAGCAGCTCACCTGGACCCAGGGCAGCAGTTGAGCTGGCCCATCCTGACCGAGGCGAGAATCCTCTCGTGGGACGCGCAGTGGCTCGGGACAGCTCCCGACGAGGCCACTAGAGGCTGCCAAGGGCCCTCCGCTGCCGGTCGATGGCGCTAGGGAAGAGTTGGGCTCTGCCCCGAGTCACCGCTGCTGGCACCGTGCCGGCCCTGCAGGCACTGGGGTGGCTGCCGTGGCAGCGCCAGGTAAACGCAGCGGGACCCTTGTGACCTCAACACTGACACCGCGGGCAGTGGCAGGGGACCTGCACTGGGGGCTTACACTTACTCCGTCCACTGGAGACAGAGGTGCAGCCGACACCTTGAGATAACGATGGCCAGCTTGCTTCTTTTGTCCCTGGCCTGGAAGACTGTCTAATATGCAACATCAAATGGCCATCAGTGCCTGCCTTTACCTAAACAGCTGCTCACAAATCTTCTTCAGCTGCTTTGACTGGTAGAGAAAAAGAAATCATCTGGTATCTTGGCCTTTGCCCGAGTTTTTGTCACCCAATGTGTTCCCCCTTCTGTAAACTCCAGAAGCTGGGACAAAAGTCTGGGGTTTGCTGCTGGTACATCCATAGAATGCTCTCTTCTTGCCTTCCTTGCATCCCCAGTTCCAACTCTGCATGGGCTTCAGCTTTCCTAACTTCATCTCTGTGTAGCCTCTCATAGCGTCTCTGTATTCCTGCCTGGTGACCTGTGCCTGCTGCCACCCTAAACCCTGCCCCTGCTTTCTGTAGGAGACATGCAGGTCGCATAGTCCTTTGCTGGATTTCTTCCACCTCGGCATGGACATTTTTGAGCTTGCAGGAAGTCGTCTTTGAATATCAACCACTTCTCCTCCCCTCTTTTTCTTCTAGGCTTTATGCCATGGGATTCTTCCAGGCCCCTTTGTGAACAAGCTGAAACTGTAGCATTAAAAGTTAGAAACGCCAGGTTGGGAAAGTTTCTAAGCTGTTGAGTGTTCTCCTATTTACCTGTGTATCAATGTATCTATCACTTGATCTGTCCATCTAGCCAACTATTGATGTAGATACTTTATGGCTTTAATTTTGTTTCCTTGAAGGACTTCCTGGGAAGAATTGCTGCTAAGATGCACAAGGGAAAAAATCACAAAATAGGAGAATACAGAAACAAGAGTTCTTGCGATCAAACCACTAGACTCCAACTTCGTGTCATTTTAGGTCGGGAGTGGTGAACATTTGGGTACATACAAATTGCCCTTGGAAACTTGTATGTGTAAGTAAAAAGAATGGTGTTTATTTCCTTGGCTTTGGTGTTTACTTCACTGGGTTTGCTGCACAGCAAAATCAGATCGAAAACATACCTTCCAAGGCCTGCTGGATAGGGTTACCCCTGAAAACACCAGCAGGAACAGAACTGGAACCGGAAGTGGCTGACCACTTAATCATTCCAAAGGAAGAAAAGGAAGTCTTCAGTTCAGCAAGTTCATGTCTGACACAACAGCCCTTGTGATCCAGTAACTAATGGCATCCATTATCAGCTGCTGGTGTCCAGCTCATTAGGATATCAAGCTAACAAGCATATATGGAAAGAGACCCTGCAATCCTTCTTTAAAGTTGGGGTTTCTTTGTGTTACTAGTGAGTAGAGATTGTAGTATCTGCTATTGAATAACTGTTCTGGATTGCCCTCACTCAAGAAAGCATGCTTAAAATTGCATAATAAAACTGATCAGTTCTCCTTGCTCTTAAAGGAAGCTAAAGCTTAACTGTAGCTTTTCTGGGTCTGGGGATAAACTAGAGAGCAGTCTATACTCCCTTAACCAGTAAAGGGAGGAAAATTTTGATTAAGCACCCAGTCATTTTCCCCCAACTCAGCTTCTAAACCTCCTTATTTTAAGCCTCATCACTAAGTAACTTTTAAAACGAACTGTGCATCTTCTGTTGGGCACTGTACACTATAAATGCAAAAGGAGACTTGTCTTCCGGCTTGTTTAGTCCCCCACGTCTGTAGGTCATTGATTTCCCCCTCTGCTACTAACAGAGCTTGTCATTACCTTGGTGTCGTGTTTATGTGCCGGTGTGGCTGTCGGTGGCTGCACGCGGAGCAGGATGCGGAGCTGTGACCCGCCCGGTGCCGGTGCTGCCTCAGACACTGCTGCCGCAGGGCAGGAGCGCGCCCGGCACTTGGCAGAGCGCTGGGGGTGCTGGCGTGCCCCGTGCCTGCCGGGCGGGGTGTGGGGGTGAGGAAAGCGGGGCGACTGCCGGGGAAGGAGGAGGGAACAGGGGCCCGGAGGAAGCGGCGCGGTCCCCGCTGCCCCGCACCGCTGGGCTGCGCGCCTCGGCAGGTGGTAGCGGCCGCGTGTCCCGGCGCTGCCTTCCCTCTGCCGCCTGCATACCCAGAGGGCTCTGCGGCAGGCAGCCCGTGCCGGCCCCGCCCGGCCGCTCTGCTGGGCTCTGTGCCCCGCTGCCTGCGGCCTAGGCCGGCCCCTGCTCTGCTTCCTAGGCACAGCCCCATGGCACTGCTCTCTTTCATGCTGCCTACGGCCTAGACAGGGCCCCGTGGCATTGCTCTGCGTCCTAGGCACAGCCCTGTGGCACTGCTCTGCTGCCTGCAGCCTAGGCACAGCCCCATGGCACTGCTCTGCTGCCTGCAGCCTAGACAGAGCCCCATGGCACTGCTCTGCTGCCTGCAGCCTAGGCACAGCCCCATGGCACTGCTCTGCTGCCTGCAGCCTAGACAGAGCCCCATGGCACTGCTCTGCTGCCTGCAGCCTAGGCACAGCCCCATGGCACTGCTCTGCTGCCTGCAGCCTAGACAGAGCCCCATGGCACTGCTCTGCTGCCTGCAGCCTAGGCACAGCCCCATGGCACTGCTCTGCTGCCTGCAGCCTAGACAGAGCCCCATGGCACTGCGTGCTCTGCTGCCTGCAGCCTAGGCACAGCCCTGTGGCACTTCTCTGCCTTGCATTCCAGGCAACACATTTTGTCCCAAACTGGCTGCTCAGAGCTCCTTTGCTGAAGCACCTCAATGGTCAGTCACCTCAGTGTGCCATCAAGCATTGGAGTCATCCTGACAAATTGTATTTTACAACCTTTTCCAATTGTCAGTTACTGTATTCCTTCTTGGGTGGGTACCATTTGATAAATTGATGGAAACAGGGAGAGAGCAGGAATATCTGCTGGAGGGTCTCTAAATAGTCTCTAATTTGCATTCATTCTTGATTAAACTTTGGGAAGGACCTGAATAGGGCAGAGAAAAACTGGATGGACAGAGCTGGGGAGTGCTGATGTGAAAGAGTGTAGCCGGTCTTTCAGCCAAGAAGGTTTTCCTAAAATCTAGCCTAAACCTTCCCTGTGCAACTTAGAGAATCCTAGAATCACAGAGCAGCTGTTGTGGTTGGAAAAGACCTCTGAGATCCTTGAGTCCAACTGGTCGTATAACCCCAGCATAGCCACTAAGCCGTGTCCCTGACGGCCACGTCCATATCTTGTTTGAACACTTCCACGTTTGATGACTGCGCCACTTCCCTGGGCAGCCTGTTCCAATGCCTGACTGTAGTAGAACTATCTGAACAATTGTGTAGCAGAACAATTGTGTAGCAGAACTGTGCAAAATTCACAAAGCTTAGGTAGGCATTTCAAAACTTTTCCCTAATTTGCTGTCCTTCCAAACAATGTTTCAGTTTTGGGCATCACTTGAATGGTGCCTGTAGATATCGGAATGCATGCACGGACTCCTTGTTGTTGAAGCAGGAATCATTTATTGGTACAGAACAAGCAGTTTATATAGGAAAAATCGAGCAGGATAAGCAATTCCCTGACATTCTTGCACCACTGCTGCTAAATGAGTTTTCTCCTTTGCTATGCAGCTGTCCATTGTTGTCTTCATCCCATATCAGGTTGATCTTCTCCAGCATGGAGGCAAGCGTCCTCCTGTCTCGCACGTCAGGTTGTTTACCACGGTCAGCTCTTCTTTATCATCAAGCCATCCTTCCAGTATCAGTGGCCTTTTGTTCTTTCTTGTCCTGAAACCTTCCATAGATACTTTCTGCTTTCCTACAACTCCCCATTTTTATATTGTTTAAAACAGCAGCCATCACTTGTGTCCTGACCATCCTCGTGTTCCTAAAAGCTATTATTACAAATACCATTAACACTACAATTACACTACCAATCACTACAAGGATTCCACCTATAATCCACACTCGTAGATTTAGACCTGAGAACCAATTTTTTTGATTCAACCAGCTTAGATCTTTGTTCAGTGCTTGCCATGTTGAATCAATCCGCACCTGTTGTATATTTGCTAATTGCAGTTCCAGCTGATGCTTCAATGTTTGGACATTGTATTTCAAGGAGCTATCAAAAGCCCCTTGTAAGTGTGATCTTACTGAGTTCCAATCATGCTGAGAGTCATTCCAAGACAAGGATGTTACACACATATCCTTCTTATGATATTCCCAATCACACTGCAGCATCATATGGGTCTGCAAGGCAGCTTGCTGGTCTCCTAACCAAACAACGCTGGCCTCAAGCGCGTATAACCTTGCCATTATTTCCTCATCTATGGCTTCCTGCATCTGCAAATCATTTGTCACGTTGGTTAATAAGGTTCTCACTGTGTCTGCAGTTTGTATGCCCTTTGTCAGAGCTGTAACTGAAGCAGCAGCAGATGCTAATATTATCACAGCTGATATTATAGCAAAAATTAACCACTCCACAAATCTTTTTCCCTTTTTCTAGAATCTTTTAGTCCCTGGTCTAATAGCCTGATAACATGATCCAATCCGTTTTCACTCTCCCATCCTCTTGTCATATTCACTGGAATCCATACCTCTGCCCTTCTTCGAAAGGGGATAATCATGCTCCGCTGATCAATGTCTTTATCAATAATACAAGTCTTAAAAGTAATATTGCTACAACTAAGATGATATATGCTTGATTCGTTATAAATTATACAATCAATACCTATTCCTAATACATATGGGTGGGTAGTACACACAGTAGCAAAGGAACTACGTAGTACGCGTTCTACTAAAATGCCTTTACACGAGAGGTCTTTTACACTGTAACAAGGCAAGTCCTTCTGACAATACATCAAGGAATCTTCAACTTTAGAGTTTAAATGAAAAACACAACCTCAAAACATACAAAACTGGTACTGCCAGGTTTCACACACACACTTTTTTTTTTTTTTTTTTTTTTCTTTTTTTTTTTCCCCTTTTTCTCTCCAGTCCTTTTACAATTTTTTGGTGAACTGTTGGATCACGCTTCACCCCCCCCGCTCACCTCTTAGGGGAGAAGCCCTTAGCTGCCCTGGGAGGCACACCACTCCCCCTCACCTAATGGTCCTACCAAGAGGGGAGCGGCGGGTTCAGCCCTCTCCTTGGGCTCAGGCCAGCGACTCACAATCCCTTTTAATTGCCTTGTGGATCGTCCATCTATCGCTTCTGTTGGAATACCTTTCTTGTGACCCAGCAGAAGACACAGGGGGGATTCAAAATGATGTTTTAGTTCTCTTAAGATATCGTATGACGGAAACTGATACACGGGAGCAGTCTCACCTCCCGGTCTGTTTTCCACCACTACTGGCATCGCACGCATCTGTAACATTTCTGTATTTATAAAGCCCTTATCGTCTTTATCCATTAAAACATCAGAAATTGAAATTTGCAATCGTGTAGCTACACTTGGAACATGTTCATTAATCAACAATCCATTAGACATTTTAACACCATCCTGCACATTGCCTCCTTGATAAAGCATCCCGTTATCCCTTACCCCCATATTACTCATAGTAGCGGCAGGAGGTACACAAACACCTCCATAAGGTGGCGGGGGGTTGACAAAGCCCCCGCCTGCTGGGGTATAGGAACCGAATGAGGCTGAGGGTAAAAACCTGCTGGAAAAGGAAAGGGATAGGGAACAGAGTTAACAACTTCAGTAGTAGTATTTAAGGGAAGAGAGGAAGATAAAGTTGGTGCTGTGGGTTGGAAAATTGGCTGGTTTGATTTGTCGAGCGATTCTTGAGTAACAGAGCTGTCAGAATCAAAAGAAATTAGTTTTTCATCAGTTACTTGAGTTGGTGGTTTTAACTTTGCATCTGGTTTGCTTTGTTTCTTCTTCTCCGGCTGAGGATTTGTTCCTTCCGCAGCTGCCACGGCTGCCTTAAGCGGAGGTACCTGTGGATATAAACCTGGCTCCTTTTCTGTATCGGTGTAGCCCTGATCGAACGGATCATCCGGCTCTGGGTCTGACTCAGAGCTGCTGTCCGCGTATTTTGCATTTGCATCAGGCAATGTCTTAGACTTCTTAAGGGGCACGTCAAACGGCCTCTTTCGCTGTTGAATTAGGAGCTTTTGTGACCGCGCTCTCATTAGCGGGTCATCAGTGTCTATTCTTTCCTCCCCCGTGTGCCCTGCGTCCACATAGCTTGTTTCTGCCTGTGTTGTGTTGTTTGTAGGAAGCTCATCCTGCTTCTGAGGGCCCGCGCGGGTAATGGGAGTGTTTAGAGTCCCCGAGGGTAAAGTGCTGTTGGATTTACTCATTAGCGTGGTCAGCGCTAGCCATAGTATGCGCCACGTTATTAAAATGTCCGGTGAAAAATCATTCCCGGATCTCTGTGATTCTGAGAGGGTCTCTCCAACCCTGTTCCACTCTGTTAATTCGTATGTCCCCGATTCAGGATACCAGGGGCAGTTGCGATTTATCCACAGCAAAAGAAGGGTAAGTTTTTGAGAGCTCAGTCTGTACCCTTGCTCTTTGATAATTCGCATAAGCACATCATGGTGCAATTGCTGTGATTTTGTGGCTCCCTGGCCCATATTCTTCCCCGGCCGCAGTCCCCGTACCTGACCTGCAAGTGTAGGGGATGGACGCGTCGTTTGCTCACTTCTCCCGTTCGGCTCACTGGGGTGCAATCCGAGGATGAGTCTGAAGAGAGATCTCACTGAAATTCCCGATACGGGCGCCATTTTGTCGGAATGCATGCACGGACTCCCTTGTTGTTGAAGCAGGAATCATTTATTGGTACAGAACAAGCAGTTTATATAGGAAAAATCGAGCAGGGTAGGCAATTCCCTGACATTCTTGCACCACTGCCGCTAAATGAGTTTTCTCCTTTGCTATGCAGCTGTCCATTGTTGTCTTCATCCCATATCAGGTTGATCTTCTCCAGCATGGAGGCAAGTGTCCTCCTGTCTCGCACGTCAGGTTGTTTACCACGGTCAGCTCTTCTTTATCATCAAGCCATCCTTCCAGTATCAGTGGCCTTTTGTTCTTTCTTGTCCTGAAACCTTCCATAGATACTTTCTGCTTTCCTACATGTAGACATCACAATACTCAAAGACTTTAGCATCATTTGGAAGCCTTTTAAGGAACCAGAATTACTTCCATCATTGAGATAATCTCTTTTAAAGCATTTCTATCAAACAGGTGTAAGGGAGCTGGGGTTCTTGCAGGAAAAGCCATTTAGAGACCAAAGACTCAAAATGTTTTGCATATCAGAGTTAATGTATTCCATTCTTCGTGGAATAAGGATCACTTTTTATGCGTCCCTAGATTGTTTTAATAAAATGAATGACTGTAGTATTTAAAGGGAGGGAAGAATAAAGCTCAGTGTCATCTGTTTGCTGAGAGCAAACAGGGAGAAGAACCAGGGAATTCCAGGCCTGTCAGCCTGACAGGCTCAATGCCAGGCAAGATTATGGAACAGGTCATCTTGAGTGCAATCACACAGCACTTCCAGGATGGCCAAGGGCTGTGGCCCAGCCAGCATGGATTTAGGAAGGGCAGGTCCTGCCTGACCAACCTGATCTCCTTCTATGCCCAGGTGACTACATGGTGGATGTGGGGCAGGCTGTGGATGTAGTCTGCCTGGACTTCGGCAGGGCCTTTGACACTGTCCCCCACAGCAAACTCCTGGCCAAGCTGTCAGCCCCAGGCTTGGACAGCAGCATTCTGAGCTGGGTCAGGAAGCGGATGGAGGGCCGAGCCCAGAGAGTGGTGGCGAATGTGCCACATCCAGCTGGTAGCCAGTCACTAGTGGCGTTCCCCAGGGTCAGCGCTGGGCCCCATCCTCTTTAATATCTTTACTGATGATCTGGATGACGGGGGTTGAGTCCATCATCAGTAGGTTTGCAGATGACACCAAGCTGGGGGCAGGTGTTGACCAGTTAGAGTACAGAAGGGCTCTGCAGAGGGTCCTCGACTGACTGGACAGATGGGCATTCAACAAATCCAAGTGCCGGGTGCTGCACTTTGGCCACAACAGCCCCATGCAGAGCTACAGGCTGGGGACAGAGTGAATGGAGAGCAGCCAGGCAGAAAGGGACCTGGGCATGCTGATTGACAGCTGCCTAAACATGAGCCAGCAGTGTGCCCAGGTGGCCAAGAAGGCCAATGGCATCCTGGCCTGTATCAAGAATAGTGTGGCCAGCAGGAGCCGGGAAGTCATTGTGCCCCTGTGGTCTGCCCTGGTTAGGCCACACCTTGAGTCCTGTGTCCAGTTCTGCGCCCCTCAGTTTAGAAAGGATGTTGATTTGTTGGAATGTGTCCAGAGAAGGGCAACGAAGTTGGTGAGGGGTTTGGAACACAAGCCCTATGAAGAGAGGCTGAGGGAGCTGGGGTTGCTTAGCCTGGTGAGGAGGAGACTCAGGGGTGACCTTCTTGCTCTCTACAACTACCTTTAGGGAGGTTGTAGAAAGGCTGAGGTTGGTCTCTTCTCCCAGGCAGCCAGCACCAGAACAAGAGGACACGGTCTCAAGCTGCACCAGGGGAGGTCTAGATGTTAGGAAGAAGTGCTACACAGAGAGAGTGATTGTCCATTGGAATGGGCTGACTGTGGAGGTGGTGGAGTCACCTTCATTGGAGGTGTTCAGGAGGAGACTTGATGGGGTGCTTGGTGCCATGGTTTAGTTGTTTAGGTGGGTTGGATTGGTTGATGGGTTGGACACGATGATCTTGAAGGTCTCTTCCAACCTGATTTATTCTATTGTATTCTATTTTAAGGCTCACTATGGTCACTGGTAAAAGCAAAAATCTTATTAATTGTATAAAATTAGGAAGGTCTAGATTTTGTTCATAGCATGCTGCTAGTGAAAGCTATGCCTGTGGTTTGAATATTTGTTTTAGTAAAGCTCTCTGAAGAAAATTTAAAAGGAGTATGCCTTCTGTGAAATAGTGGACAAACAAGTCAAAGGAAATTTGTAGAATAGAATAGAATAAACCAGGTTGGAAGAGACCTTCAAGATCATTGCGTGCAACCCATCATCCAACACCATCTAATCAACTAAACCATGGCACCAAGTACCCTATCAATTCTCCTCCTAAGCACCTCCGATGATGGCAACTCTACCACCTTACTGGGTAGCCCATTCCAATGGGCAATCACTCTCTCTGTGCAGAATTTCTTCCTAACATCCAGTCTGAACCTCCTCTGGCACAGCTTGAGATGTGTCCTCTTGTTCTGGTGCTGGATGCCTGGGAGAAGAGACCAGCCCCCACCTGTCTACAACCTCCCTTCAGGTAGTTGTGCAGAACAGCAAGGTCTCCCTGAACCTCCTCTTCTAAGGAACCCCAGCTGTATGACACTGTATGACACTGTATGACCAAAATGCAACTATCTGCCTTCAGGATGTGCTTGCACACAGGATCATGCAAATGGCCATGCAGGCAGGTTTTATTTGTATTTCCTAGCATGTCTCCTTTTCCCTTCACCCATACAGAAGTGCATTTGTTCTCGGAGATGGTGGATCCTTTTTAGCCAACTGACAGAGGGGGTCTCAGAAGAATTAGGTCTGGGGAAAGCAGTGAGAGGGCAACATGGCACTAAAGGTCATCATACTCACACTCCGCTCCAATCTAGGCTCCTAGGAAAAAGCTAGCAGCAAAGATCAAGCAGCTTACTGCAAGAAAAATTTAAAGGCAAAATTCCTTCACTCTGACTGGCTCAGTATTCCCTCTGTAACTCAGGACTTGTTTCATTATCTGCCTGTAATTTAAATGGCCCTGTAGAACAGCACTTGGATTTTGAGAATAGGTCTCCAGACCAAAATCTCTGTGAGTAAATCTATTCAGTCATTTTAACTTATTAAAGGAATGTGGAGACTGGGGAGCCACAGGTTCATGTTGTGTCACAACCCTCACATCATCAGTTCTTGGGCAGCAAGCACTACATCTGTTGATTAGACTGAAACTGGGAAAGTTGTTACCAGGCATGATGCTGACACCACCTCTACTGATATATTGCAGACACCAAACCATAACTATATATGTGTTCTGACCAGCATTTCCCCTGTAATCTTGCAGACTTAGGCTCTCTGATGTAATCCACTGATTTTAGTAAACTCTAGGGAGTTTTTTGATCAGAGCCAGGCTCCTACCTCTTGGTATTCCTTGACTTTGTTGTTTTATGCATCAGGAACAGTGTGGCCAGCAGGAGCAGGGAGGTCATTCTCCCCCTGTACGCTGCACTGGTTAGGCCACACCTCAAGTCCTGTGTCCAGTTCTGGGCCCCTCAGTTTAGGAAGGATGTTGACTTGCTGGAACGTGTCCAGAGAAGGGCAACGAAGTTGGTGAGGGGTTTGGAACACAAGCCCTATGAGGAGAGGCTGAGGGAGCTGGGGTTGCTTAGCCTGGTGAGGAGGAAACTCAGGGGTGACCTTCTTGCTCTCTACAACTACCTTCAGGGAGGTTGTAGAAAGGCTGAGGTTGGTCTCTTCTCCCAGGCAGCCAGCACCAGAATAAGAGGACACGGTCTCAAGCTGCACCAGGGGAGGTCTAGACTGGATGTTAGGAAGAAGTGCTACACAGAGAGAGTGATTGCCCATTGGAATGGGCTGCCTGGGGAGGTGGTGGAGTCACCTTCATTGGAGGTGCTCAGGAGGAGACTTGATGGGGTGCTTGGTGCCATGGTTTAGTTGTTTAGGTGGGTTGGATTGGTTGATGGGTTGGACACGATGATCTTGAAGGTTTCTTTCAACCTGGTGTATTGCATTATTATTATTATTATTATTATTATTATTATTATTATTATTATTATTAACAGAGTTTTGGTGTGACTGGAATCCTATTTATGGTGATTTGCATTTTTAAGTGTCCTCCAATGTATTTGAGACCACTCTGTGTATTGTTTCCCAAGAACAAATGCATTGATTTTCCAAAATACAATGTGTTCATGAATGAGCATCAAGCACTCATCTTATATTAAACATTGTTCATTATTCAGCATTAACCAGTCATCTCCAGCTGAGCATACAGAACTTCATCTGAGTCAGAGCGCATCTGTTGTCTAATACAAATTTCAGTTTGTAATTCTTCTGATCTGGACTGGGTAGCAGGAAAACACTGGCAGTGATCAGCAGCTCCTATGAGGATATAGCAGTCAAAATGCTGTTCCAGTTTGCTTTAGATTTTAATTAAGAGCCAATTCTAGTTCATAAGGCATTCTATTGTAAGACTACTGATTTATTAGCCAGACTTTCAGTAAAGTGATTGAATGCTCTTGTATATAGTGGATTAACTGCAAGTGTGCTGTGCCAAGATGCCTGAAAAAAAATTGAAAGCCCATCTATTTCAGCAGCTTCTGAGTGGAACTTTTTTTTTGGTGGATTATGCAGGAGATTGAACAGCAGGGTCAGAACTGTCCATGCTATGATAATTCACCAGCACTATTCTGATTTAATTTTTTTTCTGTAGTAGGTGTTTTGTTGTTTTTTTTTTTTTTGCTTCAGCTTTGAAATCTACTGAAAGTTACCAAAAAATGCCTGATATAAAGTAAGTGAGAAGATAAAACAAATCCTCAAATAGAGCAGTCATTCACAATTTCATTCTTTGTTAGAAATCAGTTTACACTATGAGAAAAGCTGTGAGTACTTGCACACGGAAAATGGAAAGACATACTTGAATTTTTTTTTTCCTCCCGCACCCTTACAGCTAAGTCCAGCTTCAGGACTTCTAAGGATAAAATGTTATGTCTCATGGATTCAAGAGAAAGCTCAGAAAGTAAATCTCAGTATCCTTCCCTTCTTAACAGACATGGAAACTACATTTGTGCCATTATTGGTGAAGATCGTTTGTAGTAGCAGGAGTATAGAATACAATACAATAGAATACAATAGAATAAACCAGGTTGGAAGAGACCTTCAAGATCATCATGTCCAACCCATCAACCAATCCAACCCACCTAAACAACTAAACCATGGCACCAACACCCCATCAAGTCTCCTCAATACAATACAATACAATACAATACACCAGGTTGGAAGAGACCTTCAAGATCATCGCGTCCAACCCATCAACCAATCCAACCCACCCAACAACTAGACCATACAGCCAAGCACCCCATCAAGTCTCCTCCTGAACACCTCCAATGATGGTGACTCCACCACCTCCATGGGAAGACCATTCCAATGGACAATCGCTCTCTATGTGTAGAACTTCTTCCTAACAGCCAGCCTAAATGTCCCCTGGTGCAGCCTGAGACTGTGTCCTCTTGTTCTGGTACTGGCTGCCTTGGAGAAGAGACCAACCTCCGCCTGTCTGCAAGCTCCCTAAAGGTAGTTGTAGAGAGCAATAAGGTCACCCCTGAGTCTCCTCTTCTCCAGGCTAAGCAACCCCAACTCCCTCAGCCTCTTCTCACAGGGCTTGTGTTCCAAACCCTCACCAAGTTTGTTGCCCTTCTCTGGACACGTTCCAGCAAGTCAACATCCTTCCTGAACTGAGGGGCAAGGATGTGTTCTCCTAAAAGCACTCTAGGCTCCAGCAGAAGTGGGCTCCAAACCCAAGATCCCTTGGCTTTTCCTCTTATCTTGACTACTACAGTGGTCACTATTGCCTCAAGAATGCTTCTTGCAGTTACAACCAGGTTGTTACACAACCAAGACCTGCAGAGGGCAAAAAAAAATATAGAATAGAATAGAATAGAATAGAATAGAATAGAATAGAATAGAATAGAATAGAATAGAATAGAATAGAATAGAATAGAATAGACCAGGTTGGAAGAGACCTTCAAGATCATCGCTTCCAACCCATCATCCAACACCATCTAATCTACTAAAACATGGCACCAAGCACCAAGTAGAAGAAGATACCCATACCAGACTAAGAAATGTATGATACTATTTCAATAGAAGTACTCCACCTTTCCTTTCCTACTTAAATAACTGCTGAGATCTACTGTAGAGGGATTGTTCACTCAGTCGTGCAATTCTTCATATATAATATCTTCTCTCTAATGACTTTTTTTTTAAGCCATCCTAATCATGCTTTGCCAAATACTTGCATGGTTTAAAATACCTGGGGAACTTTTCTGTAATACCATAATCCAGATGGGGGAATCATCACCTTTTCTTATGTGAACAGAAAGGTAGGCTGTGCTGTAATGCACAATCAACAAGGTATTGCTAATGGAAATTGGAGGGGAAATAGAGATGTGAACCATCTCTACCATCACTTGGTGGAAGCAGAGGGAAAAAATAAACTGTACTGAATCTTTTAGATTTAAAGAATAAAATCACTCCTGATTTTTCACCTAACCAGTGACAGGAAAACTGTTGCTGCATTTATTTTGCTGTCTAATATTCATCTTCTGGCAATGGGCTAAGCTCTAGACTGACATTACTATGACCTTGGAACTGTCTCTGGCAGTGTAATTCTTTATTCCCTTGATCAAAATTCAGTAACAGTTGTAGTTCCATGGGAATATTTTCAGCCAACTTGCTATCACAGGAGTAAAAGTAAGTTACTTATAGCTCGCCACAGGGACATTCTAGGTAACATAAACTGACACTGTAGGAGTTTGTGAGGATCATTAAGAGGATAATATTAACTGTGAACTCGACTTAACAGGAATCTCTTTCACTCTAGAAGATGAGTAAACATGAGTGAGGTGGCTGATACCCCATGAAGAAAAGTAGTGTGGAAAGACATTACTTAATAAGATATTGTGAGGAAATCCCCTGTAGATGAGAGGTGAGATGTAATTTTCTGGGGGTTGGTTGGTTGGTTGGGTTGGGTTTGGGGTTTTTTTTTTGGGTGGGTGGTTTTATTGGTTAGGGTTTTTTTTTTTTTTTTTTTGGTAGGGTTAGAATTAGAGTAGCACCACCTTTGAAGAAGAGATCAGGAGGCCTGGCATAAGTTCTGCCTCATTATTCCAGCCTCTCTGCCCACTTGTGTGTTTTCTGATGCTAAAAACTGCCTCCCTTTTCCCTAGATAGCCCATGCAGTCCAGGAAGCAGCAGGGTCACAGAAAAGAATCTTTAGATTCTTTAGATTCTGATTCTTTAGATTCCCTGAGGAATAAGTATTTCTTAAGACTGATAAGAATCTTAATTTCATTCTGCTCAGAAATACATTCAGCAGAATGACTTTAATCTGAGGCTGTTTTCTCCCCAAACACCTGTGCAGCTTCTACTTTCTCTCTGAAGAAAAAGGTGTGTAAAACATTTTCTGCACTAGCCAGCCATTTTTACCTGCATTCCAGAGGAATAGAGATGTAATCAGTGTGTCCTGCAATGAACAATCAACGATCTAGAAAGACTCAACATCCTCTACACCATCCTCTGACCTAGAGCAATGATTTTGTAGGGGGAAAATGACTGTTTTGCAGTCTTGTTTAACTCACAATCTCTGCAGGAAAACTTTTGGATCCCCCCATGATTTGCTTGCTACTCATCTCTTGTCTTTAAACTGAAGAGGGCAGGAATGTGTTTTCTTTCTCATAAACAATATCTCAGGCTTAGAAAAAAACATAAATATAGAGGGAAAGTATTAGCTAAACATTTATAGAATCATAGAATCATAGAATCAGTCAGGGTTGGAAGGGACCACAAGGATCATCTAGTTCCAACCCCCCTGCCATGGGCAGGGACACCCTACACTAGATCAGGCTGGCCAGAGCCTCATAAGCCTGGTCTTAAACACCTTCAGGGACTGGGCCTCAACCACCTCCCTGGACAACCCATTCCAGGGCTTCACCACTCTCATGGGGAAGAACTTCTTCCTCACATCTAGCCTGAATCTCCCCATTTCCAGCTTCATTCCATTCCCCCTAGTCCTATCACTACCTGAGATCCTGAGAAGTCCCTCCCCAGCCTTCCTGTAGGCCCCCTTCAGATACTGGAAGGCCACAATGAGGTCACCTCGGAGCCTTCTCTTCTCCAGACTGAACAGCCCCAACTCCTTCAGTCTGTCCTCATAGGAGAGGTGCTCCAGCCCTCTGATCATCCTCGTGGCCCTTCTCTGGACACGCTCCAGCACCTCCATATCCCTCTTGTAATAGGGGCTCCAGAACTGGATGCAGTACTCCAGGTGGGGTCTCACCAGAGCTGAGTAGAGGGGGAGAAGCACCTCCCTTGACCTGCTGGTCACACTCCTCCTGATGCAGCCCAGGATCTGATTGGCTTTCCGGGCTGCAAGCGCACATTGAGAGCTCATGTCGAGCTTCTCGTCCACCAGCACCCCCAAGTCTCTCTCCTCAGGGCTGCTCTCCAGCCAGTCACTGCCCAGCCTGGATTTGTGCCTGGGATTGCCTCAACCCAGATGCAGGACCCTGCCCTTGGTCTTGTTGAAGCTCATGAGGTTGGCTTGTGCCCACCTCTCCAGCCTGTCCAGGTCCCTCTGGATGGCATCCCTTCCCTCCAGGGTGTCTGCTGCACCACACAGCTTGGTGTCATCAGCAAACTTGCTGAGGGTGCACTCGATGCCACTGTCCATGGCACCCACAAAGATGTTGAACAAGACAGGTCCCAGGACTGATCCCTGAGGGACTCCGCTTGTCACTGGCCTGCACTGGGACATGGACCCGTTGACAGCCACTCTTTGGGTGCAGCCATCAAGCCAGTTCTTTATCCATCTAGTGGTCCATCCATCAAACGCATGTGTCGCCAGCTTGGAGACCAGGAGGTGGTGCGGGACAGTGTCGAAGGCTTTGCTCAAGTCCAGGTAAACGACATCAGTTGCTCGCCCCTCATCTATTAATGCTGTCACCTGATCATAGAAGGCCACCAGGTTTGTCAGGCAGGATTTGCCCTTGGCAAAGCCATGCTGACTATTCCCAATCACCTCTTCACTGTTCTTCTGAGTCATTAGTGCCTCCAGGAGGATCTGCTCCATGATCTTTCCGGGCACAGAGGTGAGACTGACTGGCCTGTAGTTCCCCGGTTCCTCCTTCTTGCCCTTTTTGAAAATGGGAGTAATGTTTCCCCTTTTCCAGTCTGTGGGGACTGCCCCAGTCTGCCATGACTTCTGGAATATAATAGAGAGGGGCTTGGCAACCTCATCTGCCAGTTCTCTCAGCACCCGTGGGTGTATCCCGTCGGGTCCCATGGACTTGAACACTTTCAGGTTCTTCAGGTGATCACGAACCTGAGCTTCACTTATGATGGGCAGTTCTTCCTCCCCGTCCCTGGCATCGTCTGCCATGACACCAGGAGTGTGGCTGGAGGCCCTTGCAGTGAAGACTGAGGTAAAGAAGTGATTGAGTACCTCAGCCTTTTCCACATCACTAGTGACTAATTCACCACTTTCCTTTCTGAGGGGGCCCACACCTTCCCTAGTCTTCTTCTTGCCATTAATATACCTATAGAAATTCTTAGTGTTCCCTTTAACCCCCTGGCTAGATTCAGTTCAAACTCTGCTTTGGCTTTCCTAACCAGGCCTCTTGCTGCTCGGGCAGCTTCCTTATATACCCCCTGTTCTATCTGTCCTTCCTTCCACTTCCTGTAGAGTTTCTTTTTAAGTGATAGTGTGTCCAGCAGCTCCTTGTTCATCCAGGCAGGCCTCCTAGCATTCCTTCCTGCTTTTCTCCTTATAGGTATACATAGCTCCTGGACACAGAGGAGGTGGTCCTTGAATACTGACTAGCTGTCCTGGGTCCCTCTTCCCTCCAGGGCTTCATCCCACGACACTTTGGCTAGCAGATCCCTGCAGCGATCGAAGTCTGCACGCCTAAAGTCTAGGGTCGTAAGCTTAGAATATGTCCTCCTGATTGCCCTGAGGAGATTAAATTCAACTGCTTCATGGTCACTGCAGCCAAGGCCGTCTCTGAGCCTCACATTTGTTACCAGCCCTTCCCTGTTGGTGAGAACAAGGTCCAGCGTAGCACCTTTTCTTGTTGGTTCCTCTACCATTTGGAAGAGGAAGTTGTCTTCTATGCAGTCCAGGAACATCCTGGATTGCTGATGCCTTGCTGTGTTGTCCCTCCAACAGATGTCAGGGTGGTTGAAATCCCCCATGGGGACCAGGGCTTGTGACCTGGAAGCCGCTTCTATTTGCCTGTGCAGAGCCTCATCTGCTTGGTTCTGCTGGTCAGGTGGCCTGTAGGAGACCCCCACAGTAATATCTCCTTCCCCTGTCTTGCCTTTAATTCTAACCCATAAACTTTCAACCGACTCATCATGCCTCCCCAGGTGGAGTTCTGCTGATTCCAGCTGGTTGTTGACATAGAGGGCAACACCTCCTCCTCTCCTTCCCTGCCTATCCTTCCTAAAAAGCTTATACCCATCTATCCCTACGTTCCAGTCGTGGGAGTCGTCCCACCAAGTTTCGGTGATGCCCACTATGTCATGGCGTCCCAGCATCACGGTGGCCCTTAACTCATCTTGTTTGTTGCCCAAGCTGCGTGCATTTGCATAGAAGCACTTCAGCTGGGCTGGCCCTGTCCTCCTGTGCCAACTCCCCTTGGTTTCCACAGGGTGTCCTGGTGTGTCATTTGTGTCTTGCCTCAGGGCAGCAAGCTGAGAGCCCCTACTGGCTCTCCATCCCTCCACCTCAGGTGAGCTGCCCCTCTGCTTGTCACAGGCCAGCAGGAGACCACCAACCCCTCCCCCTTCAAATCTAGTTTAAAGCCCTGTCTATGAGCCCTGCCAATTCCTGCCCCAG
>JAWKAJ010000260.1:0-19652 GCA_033816785.1 Picus viridis
TAAAGCTGAAAGCTGAATAGCTTTACTCACTCAAAGGTCAGTAATCCCCCTTTGAAGTGTATTGGTCTGTTGTGTCTTATTGCTATTATTCAGTAGAATTTACACATTTAAAAGGAACACAATGCTTTCTGCATTTACTGAGTATTGTAAGCACAGTCATTACATCACTGGCAGCCAATTAATGTATTTCAGTCTTATGCAGAATCTAAAATTCTTTCAGAAAAGAAAACACATTGGAGACATTATTCTGATCTGTGTCTGATATGTCTTGTTCAAAGATTCCTTTAATAGTATAGAAGGCAATAAAAGTGTCAATTGCTCACTAATGCGCCTGAAACTGGTTCGTGGTTGTGTGGCATGAACTATAGAAGGAAATAAATATAAAATGAACCAGAGATTTAATCTTTCAAATGTGATGTTTCTTGAAAATAAGGAGAGGCACAGAAATATTTTGATAATGTTTAGTTTTGCCCCACAAACACAACAGCTTCCCAGCTTAGACTGGGAATTATGTTTCATAGACTGTAATTATGTTTTTCATAATTATGTTTTATAGACTGAAAAAGCTGTTGTAAGGACATCTGATAGTTTTCTGGTTATCCAGAATAACTGTTTTGCAAATGCAAGATATATTCATGTTCACTTTTTCCTCTGCTTAACCAAAACAAGTCAGAAGTGAACTATTTAAAACTGAAGAGCTCCATTCTCCCCTGTTTTGCATCTTGAGACATCTTGTGGGAAAGCAGTCATGAGAAACTGCCACATTTGAATTTTTTACACTTATTTTGAGTGGGTACTCAAGATCAAAACAGGTGTAGACTAGCAAAGACTTCAGGTCCTTATGTTGGCAGACTCAGATTTACTTATGGCAGAGGAATTATTTTACATAAAGCCTAATTTCACCAATGTGGTGGTATCTCCTCATCCAGCACTGATTTTCCTGTTATCACTTCTGTCTACATTCTTCATCTGCAAAAAGCTGCAGAATTAAGCAATCTTGTTATGTGGTTACAATTACTAGTGTAAGGGAGGTGAAGCTTGTTGAAACTTGAAGACATAGAGGGCAAGTTGTGGAGTGACGATGAGATTAGTGCTAAGTCAGTCTCAAAAACAGTGGCACTTTGAACTGAATCCTGAAGTGAATAGTGGGTCCTCAGCAGCTGAAATAGAAACATCAGTAAATCTCTGTACAGTGTTTTTCTATGTGCTGGAATAGATGAAAACTGGTATTTGTACAGAAAAAGTGAATGGACCGAAATCAGATTTCACTGATGTGACAGACCACGATGTATCTGACCTCCTTGGGAACAATGTAAGTCTGTATTCTTAGGTGTGCTTCATTTTCCACATTTACTTGATGGTGAGACAGACAATTTCAGGTTTCTCTATGTAAAATGGGAAATATAAGACCACTAGACTCACGTATGACATTGACATGGGAGAAAACCAAACTTTCCTTTTGGGGAGCCAGGCTAGTGACTTAAGAGTATCTACTCTGCTTGCAAGCTGTAGCCAAGATCATTGCCTCTGCCTTTTCTTTGCATGTGCTTTGTCTAGTCTTAGCAGCCTAACCTTGGCCTGGCAAATCTCTTTGCAAATGTGTGGAGGATGCAGATAGCTGCTCTGTGATACCACATGGCACACAAAGTTCAGTTACACTGCCCATTTGCCCAGCGGGAAAGAGGCAGGATCAGACTGCGGTTAGTTTCAGTGCTTGATCTGGCAGGTACACAGGTGAAGCTGCTACTTCTCTCCCGTACTCCTGTGTACCTCCATTCACAGCCCTCTAAGTGAGGATTTTAAAATATAGTGCTTGAGGGACTACGGCTATGTTCTGCTGCCACATAGAGGCTGAGGAAGGGACCAGCAGTGAAAAAATGAAATTGCCCATCTTGCCTTGCAGGCAAATTAATTTAAAAATAGATCTTATTTGGATTTGTTTCCTTCCACAGTCTAAGTGAGATAATCAGGAATAACAGATATTTTACATAAGTGGCTTTTGCATTGATATTTGTTGATATTTGCTTGATGCTTGAAAGATATTGTTGATTTTCCAGGTGTTTAGGGTGGGGTTTTTGGCTTTTCTGTTTGTATGGGCTTTTTTTTCCCCCCTTCTTTTTCCCCCCAGCAGGTTTTTAATCTTATGAAATCAAATGGGTTTCAGTTACTTGTTAAACTGGTTGAGTTTTTCTGCTGGGAGGTATGTGTGGAAAAGCTGCTTCTTTGAATATTGCCTGACACTGTTAAATAACTGAGAAATGGAAGTGAAGGTGGTTATGAGTTTCTGTGTACATGTGCCAGGGTTGTTTGTGGTTTTGCTTCTTGGTTTGGTAGTATCTGCAAAACACTTGCCCTGCACTGCAGGGGCTCCCCATACCCTTCCTCATCCTCTTACTCTTTTTTCAGGCCTCTCTCCTCCGTCACAGAAACACCACTTAACTGAGGGCAGGTCACGTCCGAAAAACGTTCCTCAGTGTGAAGTGCTGTGCGGGATCACAATGGCAGCGGCAAGGGCTGGAAACAGCTGGCTGTGCTCGAGAGGCCCTGGGGCAGGCAGCAGGACCTTGAGACTGGTTCCTGCCTGCGTGTCAGGTGACCACACTCGTGCTGTTGCAGTGTGGCAGTTTTCTAACCGAAACTAAGAGGGCCCAGGGGCCTGACTGTTAAACCACCAGCCAGGGCGACTGCTGGGGGGGTGTGTGCTTCAAGGCGAGGGGGACTGGGGTCCTTTCCCTCTGGAGATAAAGCAGGTGTTTTTAAGAAGAAGGCCTTCCTGGGATGCTGGCACCTAAAGGTGTGCAAAAGCCAGTGGGCCTGGAGCAGTTAAGGACTGCACACTCCAGGAGTCTGACTTTCAACTGCTTTTCAGTGTAGCTGATGTGTGAACACCAAGAATTTAAATCGAAGGGAGGCTTGTGCTTTTTGGTCACATTTTACTGATGTGTTTTGAGGGACAGGATGCAGGCTGAGAAGCATGCCTGGAAGATACTATGCATTGTATTTGTATGTATCATTTGAGTTTGGTGTCTCAGTTTTGAAAGGTACAGTTTTTTCTTCACACTCCTTACCTGGAGAGGAAAAGCACCTGTAATAAATAAAGGGATGAATTATTTGTTAACCATATAAATGATCAATGATGGAGTCGTGATCAAGTCAGACAATGCCACTCGATAAGAACATGTAACATCCTGTTTTGAACAGTATGTACTTAGTTTTAAGCTTGTTAGGCAGAAATCTACAGAAGTTGGGCAGCTGGGTCGACCCCCACTGAGCCTGCCAGAAACCAGGTTAAGATAAGGAAGACTATCAACATCCTCACAAGAGACTCGGGACCGGGATGCCGATCCTTATCAGAACTCACACTGGCACAGCCAGAAGGGTGCATTCTATGCATGAGGAATTGGCTGTTACGGTTGCGACATACCTCCACCTTAAAAGAAGAGAGTGGATCCTTATTCGGTGCGTGCTGTTGTGGAGCAGGAGACTCCCAGCCGCCCAGCGCGCTGCTTTTGCTTATTTTACCCACAATAACATTTCTTATACTTAAAACTCTCGATTGGCGTGGAGAGTGCTTTTAACACACCTGAGCTGGAGGTAAGCCTCCCATGTAGGGAGAGAAAGTTGCAATGGTTGTCACAACTTGCAACATGGTCTCTCAGTTGAACCCAAGAAAAATCTATTGACAGATAAAAGTTGCTTGACCTTCACAATGTGCAGTTGTTGATGACTTCATTTGTCTTGTATAGTGTCATCCGGTTTGTATAGTGTATCTGGTTTGCTGTGCTGCATCATAAAGAGGTAAAAAATACCATACACATATCATATTTAGAATAAACTCGGTTGGAAGAGACGTTCAAGATCATCATGTCCAACCTATCAACCAATCCAACCCACCTAAACAACTAAACCATGCAACCAAGCACCCCATCAAGTCTCCTCCTGAACACCTCCAATGATGGTGACTCCACCACCTCCCCAGGCAGTCCATTCCAATGGGCAATCACTCTCTCTGTGTAGAACTTCTTCCTAACCTCCAGCCTAAACCTGCCCTGGCACAGGCTGAGACTGTGTCCTCTTGTTCTGGTGCTGGCTGCCTGGGAGAAGAGACCAACCTCTGCCTGTCTACAACCTCCCTTCAGGTAGTCGCAGAGAGCAATAAGGTCACCCCTCAGTCTCCTCCTCTCCAGGCTAAGCAACCCCAGCTCCCTCAGCCTCTCCTCATAGGGCTTGTATTCCAAACCCCTCACCAACCTCGTTGCCCTTCTGTGGACACACTCCAACAAGTCAACATCCTTCCTAAACTGAGGGGCCCAGAACTGGACACAGGACTCAAGGTGTGGCCTAACCAGTGCAGAGTACAGGGACAGAATGACCTCCCTGCTCCTGCTGACCATACTGTTCCTGATGCAGGCCAGGATGCCATTGGCCCTCTTGGCTGCCTGGGCACACTGCTGGCTCATGTTCAGCCTACCATCAACCAGTATCCTCAGGTCCCTCTCTGCCTGGCCGCACTCCAGCCACTCTGACGCCAGCCTGTAGCGCTGCATGTGGTTGTTGCGGCCAATGTGCAGAACCTGGCACTTGGATGTGTTAAATCTCATGCCGTTGGATTCTGCCCATCTGTCCAGCCTGTCAATGTCCCTCTGCAAAGCCTCTCTACCCTCCAGCAGATCAACTCCTGCCCCCAGCTTGGTGTCGTCCGCAAATTCACTGATGATGGACTCAATGGCCTCATCCAGATCATCAATAAAGATGTTGAAGAGCATGGGGCCCAGCTCTGATCCTTGGGGCACACCACTAGTGACTGGCTGCCAGCTGGATATGGCACCATTCACCACCACTCTCTGGACTTGGTCCTCCAGCCAGTTCCTAACCCAATGCGGTGATGCAGTGTGCTCCCATCCAAGCCATGGGCTGCCAGCTTGGCCAGGAGTTTGCTGTGGGGGACGGTGTCAAAGGCCTTGCTGAGGTCCAGGTAGACCACATCCACAGGCCTCCCCACATCCACCAGGCGGGTCACCTGATCATAGAAGGAGATCAGGTTGGTCAGGCAGGACCTGCCCTTCCTAAATCCATGCTGGCTAGGCCTGAGCCCCTGGCCATCCTGTAAGTGCTGTGTGATTGCACTCAAGATGACCCGTTCCATAATCTTGCCTGGCACTGAGGTCAGGCTGACAGGCCTATAATTCCCTGGCTCTTCCAACTGGCCCTTCTTGTGGATGGGCACCACGCTGGCCAGCTTCCAGTCTTCTGGGACCTCTCCAGTGAGTCAGGACTGCTGAAAAATGATGGAGAGCGGCTTGGCCAGCTCATCTGCCAGCTCCCTCAGCACCCTAGCATGGATCCCATCCGGTCCCATGGACTTATGGAGGTCCAAGCGGCTGAGAAGATCTCTAATTGTCCCATCCTGGAACAGAGGAAAACTATGCAGCTCTCTGGCTCCTTCTGCCAGCTCTGCAGGCCAGCTGTCTGGAAGCTGTTCTGTCCTGCTAGTAAAAATTGAGGTAAAGAAGGTGTTAAGTACCTCTGCCTTTTCCTCATCCTTTGTTACAATGTTCCCCTCCATGCCCACCAAGGAGTGGAGCTTCTCCTTGCCCTTCCTCTTGCTAGTAATATATTTATAGAAGGACTTTTTGTTGTCCTTCACAGCAGAGGCCAGTCTAAGCTCCAAATGTGCTTTTGCCTCCCTAATTTTCTTCCTACAAGACCTAGCAACATCCCTAAACATTCCAGGGGTTGCCTCCCCTTTCTTCCAAAGATGATACACCCTCTTTCTTTCCCTTAGATCTTTTAGAAGTGCATTACCCATCCAGGCTGGCCGTCTGCCCCAGCAGCTCATCTTCCAGCACATTGGCACAGCCTGTTCCTGCGCCTTCAAGAGTTCTTCCTTGAAGCAGGTCCAGCTCCCCCTGGACCCCTTTGTTTTTAAGGGCTGTTTCCCAAGGAACCTTCTGAGTTAGTTCCTTGAGTAACCTGAAGTCTGCCTTCCGGAAGTCCAGAGTGGAGGTCTTCTTGCTACCCCTCTTAGCTTGACTGAGTACTGAAAATTCAATTGTCTCATGGTCACTGATGCCTAACACCCTCCGACCACCACATCACCCACCAGCCCTTCCCTATTGGTGAAGAGGAGGTCAAGCAGAGCCTTACCCCTGGTAGGCTTGCGCAGCACCTGGGATAAGAAGCTGTCCTCCATTCACTCTAAGAACCTCCTAGACTGCCTCCTCTCTGCTATGTTGAGATCCCAGCAGATATCAGGCAGGTTGAAGTCGCCCATGAGAACAAGGTCCGGCGATCTTGAGACAGCCTTAAGCTGCCTATAGAAAGACTCATCTACATCTTCCTCCTGGCTGGGTGGTCTATAACAGACTCCAACCAGGATGTCTGCCCTGCTGGTCTCGCCTCTAAGTCTCACCCACAAGCACTCAACCCCATTGTCCCTGATCCCCAGCTCAATGGCATCTAGTGCCTCCCTGATTTACAGGCCACCCCTCCACCCCTTCTTCCTTGCCTGTCTCTCCTGAAGAGCCTGTAGCCATCAATTGCAGTGCTCCAGTCATGCAAGTCATCCCACCACGTCTCTGTGATGGCAACTACATCATATCTTTCCTGCGGCAACAAGGCTTCCAGCTCCTCTTGTTTGTTGCCCATACTTCGTGCATTAGTGTACACGCACTTCAGCCGGGCTGCTGGTTTCACCCCTGACTCCAGCTTACCACCCTCTGACTCCTGTCTGGGGGGACTGGTTTCAGCCCCTTCCCCCTTCGAAGCTAGTTTAAAGCCCTATCAATGAGACCTTCCAATTCCCTTCCTAGAATCTTTTTACCTTTGGGGCATAGGCCATTCTTGTATACTGTGACCTTTCCCCTGCTCTGAGACAGATGTACTCCATCTGTTGCCAGCTGTCATGGTGCAGTAGAAAGTTCTCCAAGATCACAAAACCCAAAATTCTTTTGAATGTACCAGCCTCTAAGCCACTTGTTGACTATATCTGCTGACCTGTTCCTTCTGGTATTCCCTCCTGCAACTAAGGGTATTGATGAAAAGACTATTTGTGCACCTGACACCTCAACCAGATCTTCCATGGCCCTGAAGTCATTTTTATAGCCCTGGGAGTTCTGGTAGCAACATCATCATTCCCTAACTGTGTAACTATTAAGTCAGAGGGCTGCACTAAACTAGGCTGCCTTCTGGTGACATCTCTAACTTGAACTCCTGGGAGGCAACAAACTTCCCTATGAGAAGGGTCTGGCTGGCATATGGGGCCCTCTGTTCCCCTCAGTAGGGAATCACCAATAACAATCACCCTCCTCTTTTTTTTTAAGGGAGCAAGTCTTGATGCCATGGGAAGGCTGTGCGTCAAATGTAGACAGCAATGTTATGAGTGCAGGTCTGAAAATCAGTCATAGAATCATAGAATGGTCTGGGTTGGAAGGGACCTCCAAAGGTCATCTAGTCCAACCCTCTCTGCAGTAAGCATGGGCATTCTCAACTAGACCAGGTTGCCCAGAGCCCTGTCAAGCCCTGATTTGAATAGTACCAGGGATGGGGCCCCAAACACCTCCCTGGGCAACCTGTTCCAGGGTTTCACTACCCTCATAGTAAAGAACCTGTTCCTGACATCCAACTTAAATCTACTCTTCTCTAGTTTGAAGCCATTGCCCCTCATTCTATCACTACAGGCCTTTGCAAACAGTCTTTCTCCATTCTTCTTGTAGGCCTCCTTCAGGTACTGGAAGGCTGCTATTAGGTCTCCCCAGAGCCTCCTCTTCTCCAGGCTGAACAACCCCAGCTCCCTCAGCCTCAGTGTTCATAGCAGAGGTGGTCCAACCCCTCCTCTGGACCTGCTCCATCAGGTCCATCTCCTTCCTATATTGAGGGCTCCAGACTGGGACATAGTACTCCAGGTGAGGTCTCACCAGAGCAGAATAAAGTGGCAGAATCACCTCTCTGAATCTGCTAGATCTGGATATTACAGCTATGTCCCATGTCATGTTTTCTAACACAGCCCCCCCATGTTTATATAATAAAACTGAATATGATGACATCTCTTCCTCAAAGTAAATCATTAAATTCTTGGGGATGAGGGAATTGGGGAAGCTACATAATACCTGAAACTACAAAGCAGGATTATAACTCAGTATTCTCAGAAAATACTAAGACAAAGATACACAGAAAAGAAAGTATCATTGTGGCCTCACTGAGTAGTTGGTGAATACTTGTAACTGAAATAATAAAAAATTTACTGCCTTTAAAAGACTTTAAAAGTTGACTCTGATAAATCCATATACATGGTACAGCATCATACAAATTGAGCAATACTTTGAACTGCTTTAATTTGATATTATGTTGCATATATATTTGTTGATATTAAATTTCCTTCTAGATTCAGATCTAGATATCTGAAATAGGACAGAGAATAGTACAAAACCAGACTGTTTTTCCAGGAATTACATCTGCTGTAATGCTGTAATGGAGAAAATGATCCAGAAAATAAGTATGTCCTCATACTGATGTTATGATAGATAAGAGCTGTTACATTTCTTTGTTTTCATTGTCTTTCATTTTAACCTCTGATATTCTCCTCTTTTAAAAAGACAGGTTGTTCGTTTGTTTGTTTTGGGTTTTGGGGTTTTTTTTAACAGTTATATTAATGGAGAAGAAAAATGTGGAAAAATAAATTACTTCTGTGATACCTGAAGCAAAATTATCACAAATATCCAGATAGTCTCAAATGATTATGAATAATTAAAGCAAAGATGTGAAAATATTTTTGTCTCCACCACATATTTAATAAGAAAATTATTTGATAACCTCTGACTAAATTGTTACTCATTAGGATATTATTAAAAAATAAATTACATAGAAATATATTTATTTAAAAGATTGTGAATAAAATCTAGCTTATTTCTTTCACGTTTTTTAGTTTACAGTGTGTGTCTGTATGTTCATGCCATGTTCATATTTTTTAATCAAAAGACAAACAATCTCACTCAAAAAGCTTCCTCTTAAGCAGCAGTTGAAAAACATGTAGAAAATAACACAGCGCTAAACTGACTGTTCAAAAAGAGGTCCTTCCACAGCATACTTCAGCTGGGCTGCTGGTTTCACCCCTGACTCCAGCTTACCACCTTCCGACTCCTGTCTGGGGGGACTGGTTTCAGCCCCTTCCCCCTTCGAATCTAGTTTAAAGCCCTATCAATAAGACCTTCCAATTGCCTCATTTGATCAGTGACATGGCCAACTGTAGGTGGAGCTCCACCATAATTTCTTGCCACAATTCTGCTTGCCAGAATAGTTGCAAATAGTCTGCTAATTTGTATGCTTCATCAGAAGTCCTGCAATGAAAAATTCACCCTTTGAATGTTGTGTTTTGAACTGTAAACAGTTTATAAATAGTAGGTATTAAAGCCTTATCTCTTTTTGTTCAGAATAAGTAAATCATTGACAAGAATGAAGAGCTGATCTACATTTCACTAGTTACACCATTATTTAAGCTAATATTTCGCCTTACTGCACTTGTACACGCTATGTTTACTTTTGAAGTATCCTTTGTATGCAGTCCAAAACTGAGTTTACCCAGCTAGTGTATAAGAAGCCTTCATTATTGTGAAAGTAAAAAGTACAAGTTAATGCTGGAGTAATTTTCTGTTTGAGGTGTTGTGAAGGTGATCTCTTAAAAATTTGGTCTGGATATCAAAGAGGAACTCAAAAATTCTAGCTGTAAGTTAGCTCGCTCTTTCCTTTTCAACACCTACAGAGCAAACAAAGACAAGTCTGCTGCGAATCCTGAGTCATAGTGTGAAATCTGGTGAAGAAAATCTAGAGGAAGGAATATCTCCTGCAGAAAAGATTTCTTCTGTCAAAAGGAGTGTGAAATGCACAAACATTTTCAAAGGCACGTTGATGGAACAGGAAGTCCTGGCTGGGGCAGGTGATAACATTTCTCCTGCTGTCTTTGTAAGTAATGGTGCCTCATTTGAGTAAAAATGGTGCAGACCTGTGGTATAACAAAACAGGAATACTGCAGACATGCAGAGAACTGGGCATGCAGGAGGGTACTGTGACATGGTCCTTACAGCTGTGGCCAGACTCCTGCCAGTGCCCAAACTATTCAGTTTACGTCAGCTTAGTTATGTCCACAGTATGGGATAGCTGTGATACAGCTATGCCTTTGGTTGCTTGAAAAGATACCACAGTTGCTTATCAACAGAATAAACAGATCTTGAGAGGCTCGTTATACAGTAATAGATTGTTGTTGTGGATTTGTAGTTATTTTTAATGTAGTTATTTCAACTATAGCTGAGAGTGGTGGCTCCAGTTCTGTGGCACCAATGTAAAATGAGGTTGCACTTTATTAATATGCTTAGACTTAAAAAAAATACATAGAGACAAAAGTATTTCTAGTGGGGCTTAGATGTACATTTAGATAGCTTTAATTTCTCTCAGTCATTCATGCATTCAGTTGTTCTAAAACCTCACCTATAATACATAAAGGTGTTTGCCTTTTGTACATGTCAGAGTCTTATTTTTAGTTCTTGGCATACCTTTTATATCGATTTTTCATAGTGCTGTACCCACAAGTAGCTACCCCTATCTCATTAGTCATAGTACTTGGTATCAAATCTTGAATTAGGGAATAAAATGGTTAAGCTTTCTTTTTGGATTATAAGAAAAAATAGAGACAAAGTTAATTTTATTTTAAAAAATTAAATTATTCCTCACTGGCTTTTTTAATTTCCTCACTGATTCTCTGTGACCAGTTTCTGGGATTCTTCTGGCTTAATAGATGCTGAAATATAACTTCTACCACTCTACCCATCGAGGTATGGGAGTTTAAGATTCCAGTAGGTGAAAGAGTAATTTTAAGTGATGGGTGGGATCCAAAGGTGATTTATTTGGTGTGTGTAAACCTGTTGTCAGTGACAATTAATGTGTGCTTGTTAGTAGCTCCGATACAGGAGAAGAAAGTATCTAAAACTCGCTTTGTTATTATAACCAGGGAGGAAAAAGCAGAGTTCTAACTCTACCCCAGAGATTTTTAGTGATGAGGAGAATGGAGAATCTGAATCAGTTAAAAGTAGAGCTAAACAGGCTGTTGGGAAGGCTGTTGGTGATTTGGGCAATCAGCCAGCTGCAGTGGCAGTGGCAGCTCCTAACATAGTGGCTCCCATGTCCTCGGCTGCCATTAGAGAGGCAAAGCCATTTCCTTCTTCAGCAGGACCTCCACGGCATCTGGTCCATCTCAAAACCTGTCATCTTCTGTTAAAGTGGCTGTGAATTTGAACACAGCTCCAATTAAGCAAGTAGCAATTCTAGATAAGAGAGATGGAAGGCGCAAAGCTGATTCAGGAGCTGATGGGGGAGAGCAGCAAGATACTGCTGATGATGAGGGAACTTCTGCTAAAAAAGAGCCTGCTGAGGAGGAAGAAAAGGTTTGTCTTCAAGATATAGCTGAGTAATTGAGACCATCACAGGATGGAGATCCTGCAGGGCAAATAGCAGATCCTGGTAGGACAGCAGCTAGTGGAGGTGCTTCTGAGCTTAAAGAGATCCTTAAGAGACTGGCAGCAGGAGCATGGGGACAACAACTACAGGAAGATGAGACAGATGAGGAAGAGGATAATATTCAACATTCCTTGGCACCGAGGCAAGAGTTACAACATGTGCGGAGAGATTACGTCAGAGCAGAGAATGAGCCAGTTCTAGCTTGGCTTGGTAGATGTTTCGATACAGGCGCACCAGCTCTAATAGTGGGAGACAAGTCAGCATCTCAGCTAGGCACGCTCTCCAAGGACAATGGAATAGATAGACATCTAGGCAGGTCTCTCGGTAAGGTTTCTCTGTGGATATGCCTTTTATTGGCAGCTCTCATGAGATATCCATCCCGAGATGATCCTCCATGGAATCCTAAACCCTGGACTACTGTGGATGAGGGAATGAAGCGTCTGAGAGAATTTGCTGTCAGAGAGGTACTCTATGGTGACCATGAAACTCTGAATCCTGATGAAATTCCTGTAGGAACTGGTCTTGCTAAAAAGCTCATCAAACTTGCTCCTCCTAATTATGCAACTATTCTGGCAAGCAGAATTGTGGCAAGAAATTATGGTGGAGCTCCACCTACAGTTGGCCATGTCACTGATCAAATGAGGCAATTGGAAGGTCTTATTGATAGGGCTTTAAACTAGATTCGAAGGGGGAAGGGGCTGAAACCAGTCCCCCCAGACAGGAGTCGGAAGGTGGTAAGCTGGAGTCAGGGGTGAAACCAGCAGCCCAGCTGAAGTATGCTGTGGAAGGACCTCTTTTTGAACAGTCAGTTTAGCGCTGTGTTATTTTCTACATGTTTTTCAACTGCTGCTTAAGAGGAAGCTTTTTGAGTGAGATTGTTTGTCTTTTGATTAAAAAATATGAACATGGCATGAACATACAGACACACACTGTAAACTAAAAAACGTGAAAGAAATAAGCTAGATTTTATTCACAATCTTTTAAATAAATATATTTCTATGTAATTTATTTTTTAATAATATCCTAATGAGTAACAATTTAGTCAGAGGTTATCAAATAATTTTCTTATTAAATATGTGGTGGAGACAAAAATATTTTCACATCTTTGCTTTAATTATTCATAATCATTTGAGACTATCTGGATATTTGTGATAATTTTGCTTCAGGTATCACAGAAGTAATTTATTTTTCCACATTTTTCTTCTCCATTAATATAACTGTTAAAAAAAACCCCAAAACCCAAAACAAACAAACGAACAACCTGTCTTTTTAAAAGAGGAGAATATCAGAGGTTAAAATGAAAGACAATGAAAACAAAGAAATGTAACAGCTCTTATCTATCATAACATCAGTATGAGGACATACTTATTTTCTGGATCATTTTCTCCATTACAGCATTACAGCAGATGTAATTCCTGGAAAAACAGTCTGGTTTTGTACTATTCTCTGTCCTATTTCAGATATCTAGATCTGAATCTAGAAGGAAATTTAATATCAACAAATATATATGCAACATAATATCAAATTAAAGCAGTTCAAAGTATTGCTCAATTTGTATGATGCTGTACCATGTATATGGATTTATCAGAGTCAACTTTTAAAGTCTTTTAAAGGCAGTAAATTTTTTATTATTTCAGTTACAAGTATTCACCAACTACTCAGTGAGGCCACAATGATACTTTCTTTTCTGTGTATCTTTGTCTTAGTATTTTCTGAGAATACTGAGTTATAATCCTGCTTTGTAGTTTCAGGTATTATGTAGCTTCCCCAATTCCCTCATCCCCAAGAATTTAATGATTTACTTTGAGGAAGAGATGTCATCATATTCAGTTTTATTATATAAACATGGGGGGGCTGTGTTAGAAAACATGACATGGGACATAGCTGTAATATCCAGATCTAGCAGATTCAGAGAGGTGATTCTGCCACTTTATTCTGCTCTGGTGAGACCTCACCTGGAGTACTATGTCCCAGTCTGGAGCCCTCAATATAGGAAGGAGATGGACCTGATGGAGCAGGTCCAGAGGAGGGGTTGGACCACCTCTGCTATGAACACTGAGGCTGAGGGAGCTGGGGTTGTTCAGCCTGGAGAAGAGGAGGCTCTGGGGAGACCTAATAGCAGCCTTCCAGTACCTGAAGGAGGCCTACAAGAAGAATGGAGAAAGACTGTTTGCAAAGGCCTGTAGTGATAGAATGAGGGGCAATGGCTTCAAACTAGAGAAGAGTAGATTTAAGTTGGATGTCAGGAACAGGTTCTTTACTATGAGGGTAGTGAAACCCTGGAACAGGTTGCCCAGGGAGGTGTTTGGGGCCCCATCCCTGGTACTATTCAAATCAGGGCTTGACAGGGCTCTGGGCAACCTGGTCTAGTTGAGAATGCCCATGCTTACTGCAGAGAGGGTTGGACTAGATGACCTTTGGAGGTCCCTTCCAACCCAGACCATTCTATGATTCTATGACTGATTTTCAGACCTGCACTCATAACATTGCTGTCTACATTTGACGCACAGCCTTCCCATGGCATCAAGACTTGCTCCCTTAAAAAAAGAGGAGGGTGATTGTTATTGGTGATTCCCTACTGAGGGGAACAGAGGGCCCCATATGCCAGCCAGACCCTTCTCATAGGGAAGTTTGTTGCCTCCCAGGAGTTCAAGTTAGAGATGTCACCAGAAGGCAGCCTAGTTTAGTGCAGCCCTCTGACTTAATAGTTACACAGTTAGGGAATGATGATGTTGCTACCAGAACTCCCAGGGCTATAAAAATGACTTCAGGGCCATGGAAGATCTGGTTGAGGTGTCAGGTGCACAAATAGTCTTTTCATCAATACCCTTAGTTGCAGGAGGGAATACCAGAAGGAACAGGTCAGCAGATATAGTCAACAAGTGGCTTAGAGGCTGGTACATTCAAAAGAATTTTGGGTTTTGTGATCTTGGAGAACTTTCTACTGCACCATGACAGCTGGCAACAGATGGAGTACATCTGTCTCAGAGCAGGGGAAAGGTCACAGTATACAAGAATGGCCTATGCCCCAAAGGTAAAAAGATTCTAGGAAGGGAATTGGAAGGTCTCATTGATAGGGCTTTAAACTAGCTTCGAAGGGGGAAGGGGCTGAAACCAGTCCCCCCAGACAGGAGTCAGAGGGTGGTAAGCTGGAGTCAGGGGTGAAACCAGCAGCCCGGCTGAAGTGCGTGTACACTAATGCACGAAGTATGGGCAACAAACAAGAGGAGCTGGAAGCCTTGTTGCCGCAGGAAAGATATGATGTAGTTGCCATCACAGAGACGTGGTGGGATGACTTGCATGACTGGAGCACTGCAATTGATGGCTACAGGCTCTTCAGGAGAGACAGGCAAGGAAGAAGGGGTGGAGGGGTGGCCTGTAAATCAGGAGGCACTAGATGCCATTGAGCTGGGGATCAGGGACAATGGGGTTGAGTGCTTGTGGGTGAGACTTAGAGGCGAGACCAGCAGGGCAGACATCCTGGTTGGAGTCTGTTATAGACCACCCAGCCAGGAGGAAGATGTAGATGAGTCTTTCTATAGGCAGCTTAAGGCTGTCTCAAGATCGCCGGACCTTGTTCTCATGGGCGACTTCAACCTGCCTGATATCTGCTGGGATCTCAACATAGCAGAGAGGAGGCAGTCTAGGAGGTTCTTAGAGTGAATGGAGGACAGCTTCTTATCCCAGGTGCTGCGCAAGCCTACCAGGGGTAAGGCTCTGCTTGACCTCCTCTTCACCAATAGGGAAGGGCTGGTGGGTGATGTGGTGGTCGGAGGGTGTTAGGCATCAGTGACCATGAGACAATTGAATTTTCAGTACTCAGTCAAGCTAAGAGGGGTAGCAAGAAGACCTCCACTCTGGACTTCCGGAAGGCAGACTTCAGGTTACTCAAGGAACTAACTCAGAAGGTTCCTTGGGAAACAGCCCTTAAAAACAAAGGGGTCCAGGGAGCTGGACCTGCTTCAAGGAAGAACTCTTGAAGGCGCAGGAACAGGCTGTGCCAATGTGCTGGAAGATGAGCTGCTGGGGCAGACGGCCAGCCTGGATGGGTAATGCACTTCTAAAAGATCTAAGGGAAAGAAAGAGGGTGTATCATCTTTGGAAGAAAGGGGAGGCAACCCCTGGAATGTTTAGGGATGTTGCTAGGTCTTGTAGGAAGAAAATTAGGGAGGCAAAAGCACATTTGGAGCTTAGACTGGCCTCTGCTGTGAAGGACAACAAAAAGTCCTTCTATAAATATATTACTAGCAAGAGGAAGGGCAAGGAGAAGCTCCACTCCTTGGTGGGCATGGAGGGGAACATTGTAACAAAGGATGAGGAAAAGGCAGAGGTACTTAACACCTTCTTTACCTCAATTTTTACTAGCAGGACAGAACAGCTTCCAGACAGCTGGCCTGCAGAGCTGGCAGAAGGAGCCAGAGAGCTGCATAGTTTTCCTCTGTTCCAGGATGGGACAATTAGAGATCTTCTCAGCCGCTTGGACCTCCATAAGTCCATGGGACCGGATGGGATCCATGCTAGGGTGCTGAGGGAGCTGGCAGATGAGCTGGCCAAGCCGCTCTCCATCATTTTTCAGCAGTCCTGACTCACTGGAGAGGTCCCAGAAGACTGGAAGCTGGCCAGCGTGGTGCCCATCCACAAGAAGGGCCAGTTGGAAGAGCCAGGGAATTATAGGCCTGTCAGCCTGACCTCAGTGCCAGGCAAGATTATGGAACGGGTCATCTTGAGTGCAATCACACAGCACTTACAGGATGGCCAGGGGCTCAGGCCTAGCCAGCATGGATTTAGGAAGGGCAGGTCCTGCCTGACCAACCTGATCTCCTTCTATGATCAGGTGACCCGCCTGGTGGATGTGGGGAGGCCTGTGGATGTGGTCTACCTGGACCTCAGCAAGGCCTTTGACACCGTCCCCCACAGCAAACTCCTGGCCAAGCTGGCAGCCCATGGCTTGGATGGGAGCACACTGCATCACCGCATTGGGTTAGGAACTGGCTGGAGGACCAAGTCCAGAGAGTGGTGGTGAATGGTGCCATATCCAGCTGGCAGCCAGTCACTAGTGGTGTGCCCCAAGGATCAGAGCTGGGCCCCATGCTCTTCAACATCTTTATTGATGATCTGGATGAGGCCATTGAGTCCATCATCAGTGAATTTGCGGACGACACCAAGCTGGGGGCAGGAGTTGATCTGCTGGAGGGTAGAGAGGCTTTGCAGAGGGACATTGACAGGCTGGACAGATGGGCAGAATCCAACGGCATGAGATTTAACACATCCAAGTGCCAGGTTCTGCACATTGGCCGCAACAACCACATGCAGCGCTACAGGCTGGCGTCAGAGTGGCTGGAGTGCGGCCAGGCAGAGAGGGACCTGAGGATACTGGTTGATGGTAGGCTGAACATGAGCCAGCAGTGTGCCCAGGCAGCCAAGAGGGCCAATGGCATCCTGGCCTGCATCAGGAACAGTATGGTCAGCAGGAGCAGGGAGGTCATTCTGTCCCTGTACTCTGCACTGGTTAGGCCACACCTTGAGTCCTGTGTCCAGTTCTGGGCCCCTCAGTTTAGGAAGGATGTTGACTTGTTGGAGTGTGTCCACAGAAGGGCAACGAGGTTGGTGAGGGGTTTGGAATACAAGCCCTATGAGGAGAGGCTGAGGGAGCTGGGGTTGCTTAGCCTGGAGAGGAGGAGACTGAGGGGTGACCTTATTGCTCTCTGCGACTACCTGAAGGGAGGTTGTAGACAGGCAGAGGTTGGTCTCTTCTCCCAGGCAGCCAGCACCAGAACAAGAGGACACAGTCTCAGCCTGTGCCAGGGCAGGTTTAGGCTGGAGGTTAGGAAGAAGTTCTACACAGAGAGAGTGATTGCCCATTGGAATGGACTGCCTGGGGAGGTGGTGGAGTCACCATCATTGGAGGTGTTCAGGAGGAGACTTGATGGGGTGCTTGGTTGCATGGTTTAGTTGTTTAGGTGGGTTGGATTGGTTGATAGGTTGGACATGATGATCTTGAACGTCTCTTCCAACCGAGTTTATTCTAAATATGATATGTGTATGGTATTTTTTACCTCTTTATGATGCAGCACAGCAAACCAGATACACTATACAAACCGGATGACACTATACAAGACAAATGAAGTCATCAACAACTGCACATTGTGAAGGTCAAGCAACTTTTATCTGTCAATAGATTTTTCTTGGGTTCAACTGAGAGACCATGTTGCAAGTTGTGACAACCATTGCAACTTTCTCTCCCTACATGGGAGGCTTACCTCCAGCTCAGGTGTGTTAAAAGCACTCTCCACGCCAATCGAGAGTTTTAAGTATAAGAAATGTTATTGTGGGTAAAATAAGCAAAAGCAGCGCGCTGGGCGGCTGGGAGTCTCCTGCTCCACAACAGCACGCACCGAATAAGGATCCACTCTCTTCTTTTAAGGTGGAGGTATGTCGCAACCGTAACAGCCAATTCCTCATGCATAGAATGCACCCTTCTGGCTGTGCCAGTGTGAGTTCTGATAAGGATCGGCATCCCGGTCCCGAGTCTCTTGTGAGGATGTTGATAGTCTTCCTTATCTTAACCTGGTTTCTGGCAGGCTCAGTGGGGGTCGACCCAGCTGCCCAACTTCTGTAGATTTCTGCCTAACAAGCTTAAAACTAAGTACATACTGTTCAAAACAGGATGTTACATGTTCTTATCGAGTGGCATTGTCTGACTTGATCACGACTCCATCATTGATCATTTATATGGTTAACAAATAATTCATCCCTTTATTTATTACAGGTGCTTTTCCTCTCCAGGTAAGGAGTGTGAAGAAAAAACTGTACCTTTCAAAACTGAGACACCAAACTCAAATGATACATACAAATACAATGCATAGTATCTTCCAGGCATGCTTCTCAGCCTGCATCCTGTCCCTCAAAACACATCAGTAAAATGTGACCAAAAAGCACAAGCCTCCCTTCGATTTAAATTCTTGGTGTTCACACATCAGCTACACTGAAAAGCAGTTGAAAGTCAGACTCCTGGAGTGTGCAGTCCTTAACTGCTCCAGGCCCACTGGCTTTTGCACACCTTTAGGTGCCAGCATCCCAGGAAGGCCTTCTTCTTAAAAACACCTGCTTTATCTCCAGAGGGAAAGGACCCCAGTCCCCCTCGCCTTGAAGCACACACACCCCCCCCCAGCAGTCGCCCTGGCTGGTGGTTTAACGGTCAGGCCCCTGGGCCCCTCTTGGTTTCGGTTAGAAAACTGCCACACTGCAACAGCACGAGTGTGGTCACCTGACACGCAGGCAGGAACCAGTCTCAAGGTCCTGCTGCCTGCCCCAGGGCCTCTCGAGCACAGCCAGCTGTTTCCAGCCCTTGCCGCTGCCATTGTGATCCCGCACAGCACTTCACACTGAGGAACGTTTTTTCGGACGTGACCTGCCCTCAGTTAAGTGGTGTTTCTGTGACGGAGGAGAGAGGCCCTGAAAAAGAGTAAGAGGATGAGGAAGGGTATGGGGAGCCCCTGCAGTGCAGGGCAGAAGTGTTTTGCAGATACTACCAAACCAAGAAGCAAAACCACAAACAACCCTGGCACATGTACACAGAAACTCATAACCACCTTCACTTCCATTTCTCAGTTATTTAACAGTGTCAGGCAATATTCAAAGAAGCAGCTTTTCCACACATACCTCCCAGCAGAAAAACTCAACCAGTTTAACAAGTAACTGAAACCCATTTGATTTCATAAGATTAAAAACCTGCTGGGGGGAAAAAGAAGGGGGGGGGAAAAAAAAAGCCCATACAAACAGAAAAGCCAAAAAACCCCACCCTAAACACCTGGAAAATCAACAATATCTTTCAAGCATCAAGCAAATATCAACAAATATCAATGCAAAAGCCACTTATGTAAAATATCTGTTATTCCTGATTATCTCACTTAGACTGTGGAAGGAAACAAATCCAAATAAGATCTATTTTTAAATTAATTTGCCTGCAAGGCAAGATGGGCAATTTCATTTTTTCACTGCTGGTCCCTTCCTCAGCCTCTATGTGGCAGCAGAACATAGCCGTAGTCCCTCAAGCACTATATTTTAAAATCCTCACTTAGAGGGCTGTGAATGGAGGTACACAGGAGTACGGGAGAGAAGTAGCAGCTTCACCTGTGTACCTGCCA
>JAWKAJ010000261.1:0-19604 GCA_033816785.1 Picus viridis
ATGTAGACATGCTATGATTCACTGATGGGGGTGAATTATCTGGTTTTTTCGGATGCAAATTCATGGCCAAGGTAGGTCGTCAAAGATAAGGACAAAAAGAGAACAAACAGATGACTCATAGCATTGTCAGAAAGACACAAGAATCATTCAGAGTTTCGTGATCGGTTTAATAATCAGTCTCACAAGAAAACAAAACAGAGCTTGATGTCATGCTGCTTCTTCCTTGCTTCTATTATAGCAATGTCTAAAGGCTTAAACATAGTTTTGGTCCCCACTGAATCAGCACATCTCTAGACAAAATTGCTACTGAAAGGAAGTTAAATTTAATTTTAAGTAATTTTGTAGCAAATGAGTGAAATGTGTAGTGGGAGAGGATGATGCCAGCCAGCTAGATGCACCTAAACAAACAAATGAGAAGCATTTTTGAAACAACTAAATAAACATGAACCTGCCCTTGCTATCTCCATAAGTAACAATGGATTTTTACACACATCATAGCAGAATATTGTTTCTTGTTGCCCCATGGGAGGAGGAAGTGTTAACCCAGGGCATTAGTTTGTATAATAGTTGGTGTTATTGAGGAAAAGTGCCCGTCTGGCACAATTTTAAGAATAAATGTATCGGAACAATCAGAAATGGTGGTGCTCCACAGGGTAGCAGAGACATGCAGAATCAGCTGCAAAGTGAGAAAGGAAGCTGCTGGGATAGAGGGACTAGAAAAAAACCACCAACAAACAAGCAAAACAAAACAAAACAACAACAAAAAGGCATTGCAACTGCAACTTATCAACAAAAACCTTGCAAGTATAGTTTGTATATGCAATGTTTATCTATAAATTTGTGGGTTTGGCATGTTTTTATCCAGTGAAGGAGTTTACATCAAGAGTGGTAATGTCTGCTGCTTAGCCTTTCCTAGAAAAAAGACTTCTGTGGAAAGCTTTTCCTTCCAATTGTATGGTTGATTATGATATGCCATGAATTGCTCCCTGCACTGAAATTGTTAAATAAATCATATCACCTTATGTTGCCCAAAATTCTATATTTTAAAACTAGTTCAGACTGATGAAACTGTTAAAAGTCAGGCTTGTCTCTGGAGATTGAGATCAAAGGTATTATCTTAGAACTGCAGTAATAAAAAACATCAACTCTGCTCTTAGGCCAAAGGCACATGTTCTTCTCAATCTGTAAATACACGAGTTCCTGAAGAACAGTGAGTGAATGTCTACAAAATAGCCCTTGGACTCCAAAATGTTTATGCAGATGCCTGCAAGAGTTTCAAAACTTACATCTAGCACTTTATCCCTGCTTTGGAAAAATTAATGAGCAGAAGTGTCTGAATGTGAAAGTCGACTCGTTGTTTAAATGCAGATGACCAAAGGTCAAGAGGTTAAGCACTCTATACAGCTCTTTGGTAATGCAAAAAGGATTCAGGTCCGGGACTGAAGGTTGTTCTGGCCTTGCACAGATACAGTAAGTAATAAGGGAAAGAGCCACAGCCATTTTGTTCCTAACAAACATGCCACTAAAGTACTCATAAATTGTATCTTATAGCCTGTATCCATTATTATCTCAGTGTGTGAAAACATCTGCCAACTTCACAACCACTGTTAAAAACTGACTTTCCTAAGAGCTTGTTCTTTCATGACTTTGCGTGTGTATGATTGCTCCGACTTCAACAAGCTCATCAGGAATAGTTACAATTTTTAATATAGCCACAAAAGGAGATGCAAACCAACTCATAGCATCAACTGTTCTTGGATGGCACAAGATATGTATTGCTGATTCCAAAAACCCAATTGAAATGCAAATTTGTGTAATGTAACTAACATAGTTCAGTCTTGTTTTCACGTGTGAATCAGTTTCCTGCTTAGAATTCATAATGTTGCTACAACTATTACTATAGAAATTAATAATTCAAATAAAGCCTTGCATAAAGATACAGTTCACATCTTACACTTCCTATCCTACATGCATGCAAATACAGTTCACATCTTACATTTCCTATCCTAACAGTCTTTGGAAGGTTAAACTATTGCCCACTGTGAATATGAAGGATCACATCTAAGTGGCTCAGTGTGCTGGGTTACACCCATCCTGGGTGGAGGGCTGAAAGAGCCCAGCCCCTAGGAGGACAAAATAAACTTGATCCAGGTGAACAGAGAGGGACTTGGTTTCCCCCTCCCAGGAGGAGGGGTCCCCCTGGTCAAAGGTGGTCTATTCCACTCCCCTTCCTGTTCAGCAAGGCTATAAAAAGGAGGACTTTGCTCCTATTGCTCTACTTCTGTCTTGCCTCCTCGAAAGGACACCAGCTGCTGGTTTCCTGATTCTTCCATGCGGCGAGGCCTGGCCTTCTCTCCAAGCTGTTTCTACTCTCTCTAAAGGATAGATAGAATCCACTTGCATCCAAGGAAATACAAGGCCATCCAGGCTTGGTTTAGTACATTTTTTAGTATATTTTCCTGTTTATGCTTATCCCTCACCTTTGTAAAACCCCAGATACTGTGATTGATATATATATATATATATATGTGTATGTATATGTATATGTATATATGTATATATATATAAAATTTATATATATATATATAAATATATAAATAAATATATATATTAAATATATATATATATATATATAAAAAATTTACTCTCCTACTTCTAAACCGACTCCAGATTTATTTTTTTGGTAGATTTACCTCCATCCCGTTTCTCTACACACCTCCCGCCCCTCCCTGTTTTTTTTTTTTTCTCCCTTAAGAGGGAAAGTGGGGGAGAGGGGAGGTGGACGCAGTTTGCCAGCATCTGAGCTCTTAAACTCCAGTTTAGGCTCAAATCACAGTGCTCAGTCAGTCTTTGTAGTAGTGCAGCTAAGATTTCTATTTACTATGGTGCCATATAATTAGTAACTTAGATGCTAATCACCAGTTCATTTGTGATTATTGGTTAGTGCAAGCTGCATACTTTTTCAGCATAGAACATTTTAATATTTGTTTGTGTCTATAAACATATGGGACATTCTTCACATGAGAAAATTAATAGCTTTCAAAACAGCAGTAAATAATCATGTTTTATTTAAAGCTATTAACATAGTTCTATTTAATTACATCTAAAATGTACCTTTTTATTACACTTATAGTATAAAAATGATTACTGAAGGCTTTTCACAGCTGATGTTCTAGTAAAGGTTTCTAGTTCACTGAGATATAGAAAGAAGGGGGATTTATGCTGAATTTAAAAACTAATCAAGAATATCTTTGTTAGTGAATGTAGAAAGTACATACCCCAGCATTTTTCTTACATTGTTCCTGTAAATTTGTTCATGAAGATCAGTGGTCTGAATGATTTCAAAATGAGCTCAGCCAACATGGTAGTACAAAAGTAAAATGTAATAGCAGTTTTCAGATATCATTATGCCTTTTGTGTGATCAATTTTTTCAACAGCACTTGATGAAATTGGGGCAGAATTTTGGGCTGCCATCTCTACCTCTATCTACCATCTGGTCAGAGGTCATCTGACCAGACTGTTGCTCTGCAATTGCAAAAAGGTGCTGGTTTGGATGAACTATATTGGAAAGGGTTTACTTCTATGCTAAAATACTCTTGGCTTCCACTTTTGGCAAGAAGAGGCTTTATGTTGTGGTTACAATTTGCCAGAACTGTGTGCAATAGATGAGAAAGCAGTTGAGGCCTTGGCCTTTGCCATTTTTTATGTAACAGGCTCACTGCTAGGGACTTAGTGAGAATTAAAGGTAGTACCTTTGACCTTCTACAGAGATGTCTTTCTACTTTGTTACCATTGTGAGTGATTTCTTTTGACTTGATGTTTCCTGTTGGGAGCTGCTTGCAATTGTCATCTATCTGACATTTTAAAATATTTCTATTGTTTAATGAAGATCATAGGTTACTTTGGTGTGATTAAAACAGTAATCACACAGAGTATACCACAGTAGTAAAATTTCAGTCATTTGTCCATGAGATCAGCTTCTAGTCATCACCAAAACCAAACCCCAAAATCCCGAGGTAAAAGAATAATTGTTTCTAAGAGTCTCTGTTCCCTATGAAGCTGAAAATACCTTCTTTTTGAAGTTCATTAAAACTATTTTTCATTGTACAAACTTGCTTTTACTGAGGTTGTTACTAAATATGTTACAAATATATTTTATCACCTTATCTACATGTAACATGCACTGGCTAAATCATACAATGATCATTACAGGCTGTTGTAATGACCAGCAGAATTATTATTATAGTTATTTAATACTAGCCCTTGCAAAACGAGTCATGGAATAACTAATACATTTATAAAAACATGGAAGAAATGAAGCTATAATTGTGCCATATAGCATATGCCATCTATTTACAATGTGTTACTGAACATCAGAATAGAGAGAGAGATGCAATCAGCACTGTAGTTTTGCACAAAGGTCAGCCACCAGTGTTATCCTGGCAACCAAGAAGAATGATGACCTGCTGAGATGGGCTGGTTGAGAGGACTGCTGTTCTGTATGAGGACTGTGATGCCAAAGCTCCTGAGGGCAGATGAGGACATCGACTGCAGGGCCTCTGGATACCATCTCTAGTTTAACACTTCTCTTCTGAATCTCAAATAATTTGGTTAGAGATATGGAAATAGATATTGCTCTGTGCTAAATTGCTCATCCATGAAACTGAGCATGTCCTGTATTTTGACTTGCAAAGTAAAGAGAAATCCCTTTTCCTGTGGCTCAGGCACTGCCAGATGTGTCTGCATCATCCTGAAGGTATCATATCTAGTAATGGTTTGATCTCAGACTTACTTTTCCTGAGTCTATACTGGGGGTATATATCTATGGAGATGCCTGCTCTGCTGTCTGGCCTTCAGAGACCCCTCCCTTACAGTACCTTTGTACTGTGTATTTATATAGAGATGTTTACACTAATGCACTCTTACATGGAAGGAGGAAAGCCCATTTGTATGCCCATGCACTACAGTGCTTGTGTACAATCAACTAGTCATGAAGCCTGTGACATGAGTATTTACAAATGGATACAGTCTGTTTAAAATACTGTTTGTTTAAGAACACATGCAGGGAAATAAATCTCTATGAGGAGGTCTGCACAGCTCTAAAGAAATGCCAAAGTGAAAGATGGCCAGGCGCTTTTGAGTGATAAAGAATCAAAGCAAACTGTCATTTGTGTGCTGATAATGACAGCATATGAACAACATCAACAAAGAAGAACAAAGGGTGAGCCTTGATGGATGCATTATTACTAAAAAATTGTCTCTCTGCTGCACTTTTCAACAAGATGAACACTAGCCACAGTATGTTTCAAAAGGCCAGCTTTCACTAAAACTAATTTCTAAACATATTTGTGTTTTTTTTAACTGGTAAGACTGCTATTCTTATGTAAAATGATTATGTCTCTTTACATTCAAGGTATTTGTACTGAAGAGGGATCTGATTTCTGGTCTGTAGAGTAATTTGAGTATTATCACCACTCTGAAAGTGAACAGAGTCACAGTGTGGTGAAAGCATGAGAGAATGGAATCTTCCTAACTTAAGAAAAAAAGAATGATGAATGAATAGCACTACCTCTCACTGTCCTGTCTCTAAAGAGTTGCTGAGTTGGGTAACTTATGACTGCATTCTGATAAAAAGCTCATTTCAAAGGCTAGCTTGAGCTTATTTAGGTTTTGATGTTGTAAAATATGAACATTATTTAGAAATAATGAAAAGAATTTGTTAGACAATTTCAAAAAGTCCCAAAACATTAATGTTCTTAAAAATCACATTTGCATCATATTTTCTTTCCCTTCCTATTTCCAGGGTAACTCATTGAACAGGAAGGCAAATGACATTTGCAAGCAACCACTGAAAGCCAGTTCCTCTGTGACGCTCCTGGCATTGTAAATTCTGAAAATACCCTGGGCTGTCAGGCCTGTTCACTCTATTTGCTGGCATTGTTCCTCTGGATGTTGAGCTGGAAATATCTCTAAAACTGAACAAATTTTAATTGTGATAGTGCTGAATGCTGTGCACAGTTCAAAATATATTAAGCATGACCTTTTACAGTCCTGACCTGACCTTAGCTATGTTGTCTTGAGCTCAGGAGCTGTGCAATGACATTTTGCCTCAGGTCAGATAGGGAGACACATAAATAAAGGCTGCCAGAGCTCCTAGGCAGAAGGAAGTAGCCTAATGCACCCTTTTTTTCCTCCTTTTTTTTTTTTTTTGTTTGTTTTTGAGGTGCAGCTATGCTGCTGCCAGCCAGGTCTATGTTGCTCATTTTAAGACATTTTGTTCAGCAGCTTCATGCTTTATGTGAGCATGAAGCAGGATCTCTTTCCTGTTCACCTTCATTCTTGCAACATGCTGTCACCTCTAGGCTGTGCCAAACATGGGGCTCCTGGTTGCAGATTTCTCACTGTCTGTTCACCAGGAAGACTATGATATAATTGCCATTACAGAAACATGGTGGGACAATTTCCATAATTGGAGTACTGCACTGGGGGGTTACAAGCCTTTAGGAGAGGTAAGTGAGGGAGAAGAGGAGGAGGGATGGCCCTGCACATTAGGGAATCTCATGATGCCTCAGAAAGGATTGAGTGCCTGTGGATTGAAATCAGAGGGAGGCCTAACAAAACTGGCATCCTGGTTGGATTCTGTTATAGAGAACCCATCCAGGATGAGAAGGCATATGAAATATTCTACGAGCAACAGGAGGCTGTCTTAAGATCATCAGATCTTGTCCTTGTGGGTGACTTTAACCTGCCAGACATCTGCTGGGAACTTAATTCAGCAGAGAGGAGGTAGTCCAGAAGGTTCCTAGAGTGTATGGAGGACAGCTTCCTGATGCAGCTGTGAGGTGAGCCTACCATGTGTCAGGCTCTGCTTGACTTGGTGTTCTCAAATAGAGAAGGGCTGGTGGGAGATGTGATGGTAGGAGGCTGCCTAGAGTGCAGCAATCATGAGCTAGTGGAGTTTTCAATATGCAGGGAAATAGGGAGGAGCAGTAACAGAACCCTCACTTTGGACATCTGTAGGGCGAACTTCAGCTTGTCTAAGCAGCTTGTTTGGAGAGTACCCTGGGAAGCAGCCCTTAAGAACAGAAGGGTCCAGAACAGTTGGACCTACTTCAAACAGGAGCTCTTGAAGGCACAGGAACTGGCAGTTCCCACGTGCTGAAAGATGAGCTGGCAGGGGAGGCGACCAGCCTGGATGAGCAAGCAGCTCCTGGAGGGATTGAGGGGAAAAAAGAGGGTGTATCGCCTTTGGAAAGCGGAGGAGGCAACTCATGATACATTTAAGGATGTTGTTAGGTCATGTAGGAGAAAAATTAGAGGGGCAAAAGCCCAGTTAGAACTTAAACTGGCCACTGCTGTGAAAGACAATAAAAAGCATTTTTATAAATATATTAATGCTAAAGAGAGGGGCAAGAAGAAAGTCCACTCTTTATTGGACCAGGAGGGGAACACTATAACTAAAGATGAGGAGAAGGCTGAGGTTCTAAATACATTCTTTGCCTCCATTTTCAACAGTAAGGCAGGAGGACTTCAGGGTAACTGGCCTCCTGACCTGGTAGATGGGGTCAGGGAGCAGTGTAGTCCCCTTGAAATCCATGAGGAATGAGTTTGGGACTTCCTGAGCCACTTGGATATTCAAAAGTCCCTGGGGCCGTATGGGATCCATCCTAGGATACTGAGAGAGCTGGCAGATGAGCTGGCCAAGCCTCTCTCCATCATTTTGCACCAGTCCTGGCTCACTGGAGAGGTCCCAGATGACAGGAAGCTGGCCATTCACAAGAAGGGCCGGATGGAGGAACTTGGAAACTACAGGCCTGTCAACCTGAAAAATTATGGAGCAGTGCCAGGAAAAATTATAGAGCAGATCATCTTGGGGCAATCACTGTGCACCTGAACCATGGCCAAGGGCTCAGGCCCAGTCAACACGGATTTAGGAAGGGCAGGTCCTGCCTCACCATCCTGATCTCCTTCTATGATCAGGTGGCCTGCCTGGTGGATGTGGGGAAGGCTGTGGATGTGTTCTACCTGGACTTCAGAAAGGCCTTTGACACCGTCCCCAGAGCAAACTCCTGGCCAAGCTGACAGCCCGTGGCTTGGACGGCAGCACTCTGTGCTGGGTTAGGAACTGTCTGGAGAGCTGAGCCCAGAGAGTGGCAGTGAATGGTGCCACATCCAGCTGGCAGCCAGTCACTAGTGGTGTCCCCCAGGGACAGATGACACCAAGCTGGGGGCAGGGGTTGATCTGTTAGAGGACAGGAGAGCTCTGCAGAGGGACCTTGACTGGATGGATAGATGGGCAGAGTCCAACATGATGGCATTCAACAAGTCCAAGTGCTGGGTGCTGCACTTTGGCCACAACAACCCCATGCAGTGCTACATGCTGGGGTCAGAGTGGCTGGAGAGCAGCCAAACAGAAAGGGACCTGGGGGTACTGATTGACAGCTGGCTGAACATGAGGCAACAGTGTGCCCAGGTGGCCAAGAAGGCCAATGGCATCCTGGCCTGCATTAGGAATAGTGTGGTCAGCAGGAACAGGAAGTGATTCTGCCCCTGTGCTCAGCACTGGTTAGGCCACACCTTGAGTCCTGTGTCCAGTTCTGGGCCCCTCAGTTTAAGAAGGACATCGAGACACTTGAACGTGTCCAGAGAATGGCAACGAGGCTGGGGAGAGGCCTTGAGCACAAGCCTTATAAAGAGAGGCTGAGGGAGCTGGGATTGTTTAGCCTGGAGAAGAGGAATCTCAGGGGAGACCTTCTTGCTGTCTACAACTACCTGAAGGGAGGTTGTAGCTAGGTGGGGCTTGGTCTCTTCTCCCAGGCAACCAGTGCCAGAACAAGTGGACACAGTCTCAAGCTGCACCAGGGCAAATTTAGGCTCGAGGTGAGGAGAAAGTTCTTCACAGAGAGAGTTGTTAGCCATTGGAATGTGCTGCCCAGGGGTGGTGGTGGAGTCACCATCCCTGGAGGTGCTCAAGAGGGGATTGGACGTGGCACTTGGTGCCATGCTTTAGTAGTCATGAGGTCTTGGGTGACAGGTTTGACTTGATGATCTTTGAGGTCTCTTCCAACCTTGTTGATTCTATGATAGCCTACAGCATGCCAATACAGTACTGCTTCTCAAATACAGACGTTTGAACTCTTTCCCTAAAAGATCTTTCTTGCTGAGCAAACCTTACCTTGCTCCTGTCAGTTTACACCTCAGGAGGATTTAGAACTAAAGCTGATTAGGATTTATGAGTCCTGGTTGCACAATGAGTCCAAAGGACATTAGCATCTTTTAGATGATGAGGATAAAATATCACATGATTTCCTTCCTTCAGTCTTTTATCATTTTGCAGATACATGTGAAAAGGGCAGTTTTCATTGATGTGATTCATTCTGACTAAGACTGTACGAAAGAATTGATGTTTTTTGAATATGTCTGCCAGTCACTAATTGATTAGTTCTTCATTAAACCAGATTGAAGAATTAATTTTATCAGAAGTTGTTATTGATGCTTAGGTAGTGCTCTTCTCTGAGGTTTCAGGTAACTACTGATGTTCTAAAAATTGCATTTACTGCACACAGCAAGTTTTGAAGCCACCTACTAATTCTTTGCATGTTTTCCTAGGATGGTTGAGGAGGTTTATTTGATCTCAAAGAGTAACAATTTTCAGTTTACTCATTGTAAGCAATTCTTCCCCATAGTGTGCTTCAGAGGGGAAAATGTTGTGAAAGTGTTAACTTCCATTTTCACTGTTTGGCCCTTATCTTGGGTTGCTTAACCATTACTAACACAGAATTCATATCTCTGCTAATAACATTTTGATTCGGTAATGAATGATTAAGGAGCACTATTTCTGACCTTTTGAAAATCTCCCTGTGATGGGTATTTTATCTAACTGTTGCAATTTGATTTGATAGGCTCTTCTCTATTTGTACTATAAGGCACTCCAAAGCACTTAGATTAAAGGCAATATAAACTACAATGATGGTCACATAAATGAGGCAAACACTTACTTCAGGCTAATGTACCAAAACATTAGGCATCAAAAGAAATCATGTAAAACCTAAACTGAAACTTGGATATTCACTGTGCCAAATTCTAATAATTGCTCTTATGCAATTTCAGAAGCGCAATTTCCCTTCTAGGGGAATTATTATTCCACAGATGTGTAATAATTTCTGTACCTAAATCATCTTCTTTGGCCACTTCAGGAAGTACTTTGATACACAGGTCACGTTAGATCAAGGCCACCTTCCATGGTCTCAAGATGTGCATTTATATTTATTTCTTGTTTTGAAAGCTATACTGATGTAGCAAAACGGCTTCACTGTCATCTCTTCATTATCTGTAGTAGTAAGGCTGGAATGATACTGTATTGAAAAGATCTTCTAAACATATTTGTGTTTTTTTTAACTGGTAAGACTGCTATTCTTATGTAAAATGATTATGTCTCTTTACATTCAAGATACTTGTACTGAAGAGGGATCTGATTTCTAGTCTGTAGAGTAATTTGAGTATTATCACCACTCTGAAAGTGAACACAGTCACAGTGTGGCTGGAATGGCCTATAAAGTGGAAGAGAAAACAGCCAAACTACATACTGTCCTAGTTGGGAGCCATGATCTGCCCAGGGCAAGAGGACTGAAAAGATATTTTACCTTTTCTTAAGGAGTAAAATAAAAATGCTCCACACCATATTGGAAGTTTAAATGGTAATTCTATTTGCAAATATATACAAAAGGTATTCAAGTAAAAGGAATGCATTCACAAATGAGGCTCAGTTCTTCACCTGGGCCTATCAGGCTAAAACCTTCTGGAGCCTGTCTTAGTGGGTTCTTTGGGGTTCAGGAATTAGCATGCATACCACAGGTGCCATCAGGCAGATGAAGCTATGTAAAATCGCAGCCAGGCATGAGAACAGAAAGTAAGGCACAAGAGGAAAGTAAAGCACAAAGCAACTCGCCCTACCCAACCAATGAGGAACACATCAGTCCTGGAGATCACAAAAGGGCGGAGCTGGCCGTCCCCCATCTGAGCAGGCGTCCCCGCAACACAAAGTCTTTTTGTTATGGTTATACCAATTAACTCTGTTTCCCTTAATGTACCACACATACCTATAGGGTGGTGTCTGGAAGAGGATGCTGTGAAGAGTCTGAGATGGAGGAGGACCTCTGCTCATTGTTGCAAAGCTGCCTAAGTGCCCATGAAGGGCTGTCTGCATCAGCCTGAACTCCAAGAGGGAAAGATCACAGAGGTAGTGGCTGCCTCCTGTCTGGCTCTTCAGAAATGCCTTCCTCCTCTACCCCACATTTACGAGGGGAAATATATTATTCTCAGCATCTGTGTAGTTTTCAAATTCCCAGCGCTGTTCATATATTGTCGGACATACAAGAATCAAAATAGCCTTTCAGGCCTTTCGTGGCTAGATTAACACCTTTTCCCTTTCCTTCTGTCGAAATATATGAAGAGAAAATACAACATGGTTGACTATAGAAATTAGTGTTAGTTTTTATCTGCTGATATTGGCTTTGTCTTCTTCTTATTAATTTTTTATTTACTTAAATTACATCATTTGATCCTGAATCTGCTCCTCTGTGAAGGAGGTGTAATTTGTTATGTAAACCGTGCCCTACTGTCAGTCTGAAAAATTCCACCAGGTGTTAAGAGTAGTTGAGTGGTTTTAGTTGCCATGCTGGAAAGTGGTTAACACACTGAATATTGAGAAAGTATGTGAAACCTTAGCACATAATATTAAAGTGAACTGTCTGCACTACTGCATTTGGGGAATTCTGTAGATGGAAGATAAAGTATACTTTCAAGCAGTCAAAGCTTGAGAATGTGACATTTTTGTAGTCAAGCCTTCCTTATAATTTATAATATATACTAAGAGCTCAAATGTGAATGTCAGTCTTCATATGGAGTTCTAGTTTACTGTGTAGGTCTTTTGTAGCCTGTCAGTGTGTGTTAAATAGGCATTCATTCTTATGCTTATCATGAAGAATTTCTTTTTCACTGTTTTCATATGTATTTTAATAGATGTTCTGCTGTAATTTGTCTCTATTACTAAATTTGATGAGCTGATGGGAAATTGCTGAATGTGACACAACAGAGGAGTTTCTTCTTTCAGCTGTATTGCATTGAATAGTTCATATTTCTTTGAATATTTAATCTTACTTTGATTTATGATATTTGCAGAATACTACATTAGGATTCAAATGAAGTTTGCATATTTCGGCCTAAGCAAATGTGATAATTCTCTTAGGATTAAAATGAAATCTAATTATTGCCATTATTGTTTAATTACATGGAATAGTGCTTCTACTATATCTTTCCATTATGTTTAACATATTGTCAAATTAAGTTCTGAAATATCTTCTATCACTGGAAAAGAAACTGTAAGTATGGCATAGAAATCACCTAATTCAGGAAGCCTATTTCAATGTAATCTTCAGACACGATGTGGAATTATTTGAATGCAATTATAATACTTGCAACTATTAATAATACTCAATGATAATAAACCATGTATGATTAGGATGGAGCTTCACTGTACTCCATAGAAGGCTCAGTGAGATGAAATTGAAGTAGGAGGAGAAACAATCAGGTGAAAATGTTCTTCTGAAACGTTTTTAACAGCATGCACAGAATGTTAGAATTTAGGAATATATTTGTGTCATATCTTTTCTGTGGAAGACACTATGAAAGGACATGTTTTATCATCCTGACCTTTTGGATGTAAAATTGCTAGCTAAAGGTACAACAAGAACCCAACCAGGAGGAGGATGTCGATGAGGCATTCTATAGGCAGCTTAAGGCTGTCTCAAGATCACCTGACCTCATTCTCATGGGTGACTTCAACCTGCCTGATATCTGTTGGGATCTCAACACAGCAGAGAGGAGGCAGTCTAGGAGGTTCTTAGAGTGCATGGAGGACAGCTTCTTATCCCAGGTGCTGCGTGAGCCTACCAGGGGTAAGGCTCTGCTTGACCTCCTCTTCACCAACAGGGAAGGGCTGGTGGGTGATGTGGTGGTTGGAGGGTGTTTAGGCACCAGTGACCATGACATAATAGAGTTTTCAGTATGCAGCCAAGCCAAGAGGGGGAGCAAGAAGACCTCCACTCTGGACTTCCGGAGGGCAGACTTCAGGCTACTCAAGGAACTAATTCAGAAGGTTCCTTGGGAATCAGCCCTTAAAAACAAAGGGGTCCAGGAGAGCTGGACCTACTTCAAGGAAGAACTATTGAAGGTGCAAGAACAGGCTGTGCCGGTGTGCCGGAAGATGAGCCGCCGGGGCAGACGGCCAGCCTGGATGGGTAATGAACTTTTAATAGAACTAAGGGAAAAAAAGAGGGTGTATCATCTTTGGAAGAAAGGGAGGCAACCTACAGAATGTTTAGGGATGTTGCTCGGTTGTGTAGGAAGAAAATTAGGGAGGCAAAAGCCCATTTAGAACTTAGACTGGCCTCTGCTGTGAAGGACAACAAAAAGTCCTTCTATAAATACATCAATAGCAAGAAGAAGGGCAAGGACAACCTCCACTCCTTGGTTGACACGGAGGGGAACGTTGTAACAAAGGATGAGGAAAAGGCAGAGGTACTTAACACCTTCTTTGCCTCAGTCTTCACTAGCAGGGCAGAATGTCTTCCAGACAGCTGGCCTGCAGAGCTGGCAGAAGGAGCCAGAGAGCTGCATAGTTTCCCACTGCTCCAAGAGGAAGTTAGAGATCTACTGAGCCGCTTGGACCCCCACAAGGCCATGGGACCGGATGGGATCCATCCTAGGGTGCTGAGATTGTTGACGGATGAGCTGTCCAAGCCACTTTCCATCATTTTTCAGCAGTCCTGGCTCACTGGAGAGGTCCCAGAAGACTGGAAGCTGGCCAACGTGGTGCCCATCCACAAGAAGGGCTGGTTGGATGAGCCAGGGAATTATAGGCCTGTCAGCCTGACCTCAGTGCCAGGCAAGATTATGGAACGGGTCATCTTGAGTGCGATCACACAGCACTTACAGGATGACCAGGGGCTGAGGCCCAGCCATCATGGATTTAGGAGGGGCAGGTCCTGCCTGACCAACCTGATCTCCTTCTATGATCAGGTGACCCGCCTGGTGGATGTGGGGAGGCCTGTGGATGTGGTCTACCTGGACCTCAGCAAGGCCTTTGACACTATCCCCCACAGCAAACTCCTGGCCAAGCTGGCAGCCCATGGCTTGGACAGGATCACACTGCGTTGGGTTAGGAACTGGCTGGAGGGCCGAGCCCAGAGAGTAATGGTGAATGGCACCACATCCAGCTGGCAGCCTGTCACTAGTGGTGTGCCCCAGGGATCAGTGCTGGGCCCCATGTTCTTCAACATCTTTATTGATGATCTGGATGAGGGCATTGAGTCCATCATCAGTAAATTTGCAGATGACACCAAGCTGGGGGCAGCAGTTGATTTGCTGGAGGGCAGAGAGGCTTTGCAGAGGGACCTCGACAGGCTGGACAGATGGGCAGAGTCCAATGGCATGAGATTTAACACATCCAAGTGCCGGATTCTGCACATTGGCCACAACAACCCCAGGCAGTGCTACAGGCTGGGGTCAGAGTGGCTGGAGAGTGGCCAGGCAGAGAGGGACCTGGGGGTACTGTTTGATTGTAGGCTGAACATGAGCCTGCAGTGTGCCCAGGCAGCCAAGAAGGCCAATGGCATCCTGGCTTGCATCAGGAACAGTGTGGCCAGCAGGAGCAGGGAGGTCATTCTGCCCCTGTACACTGCACTGGTTAGGCCCCACCTTGAGTACTGTGTCCAGTTCTGGGCCCCTCAGTTTAGGAAGGATGTTGACTTGCTGGAACGTGTCCAGAGAAGGGCAACAAAGCTGGTGAGGGGTTTGGAACACAAGCCCTATGAGGAAAGGCTGAGGGAGCTGGGGTTGCTTAGCCTGGAGAAGAGGAGACTGAGGGGTGACCTTCTTGCTCTCTACAACTACCTGAAGGGAGGTTGTAGCCAGGCAGAGGTTGGTCTCTTCTCCCAGGCAGCCACCACCAGAACAAGAGGACACAGTCTCAGGCTGCGCCAGGGCAGGTTTAGGCTGGATGTTAGGAAGAAGTTCTACACGGAGAGAGTGATTGGCCATTGGAATCGGCTGCCCATGGAGGTGGTGGAGTCACCTTCACTGGAGGTGTTCAGGAGAAGACTTGATGGGGTGCTTGGCTGTATGGTCTAGTTGTTGGGTGGGTTGGATTGTTTGATAGGTTGGACGCGATGATCTTGAAGGTCTCTTCCAACCTGGTGTATTGTATTGTATTGTATAAGAAAAGCCATTCTTGCCTCACACTAAATAAAAAGTCTCATATCTTTTTGATTTGGCCAGTTATTCTCCTGACGGAAGATGTAGCATCAGGCTGCAATAAATATAAATATTTGAGGTCTCAACCATTAGATGACCACAGGGAAATTACACAGGAAACACTTGCCTGCCCTCTAGCAGTCCATTAGGGAAGCCAGGAGAAACTGAGGACTGCAATGGTAAAGAAAGACAAAGAACATCCTTCATCATTGTTGAAATCGAAAGTGCTTCCTAAAAGTCTATGAAAGCATGTGTTAACATTTTGTGCAATATAGGGAAGGAGGAAAAAGGTGAAGAACTTCAGAGGTATGAAAAAACTCCTTTTACAAACAATGGAGAAATGAGAGCATCTTAGCTTTGACTATAAGAACAAGGACTGTAAATGTAATTTGAAAGATTAGTAGGTAGGTCAGAATAGCTTCTTTTTATTAAGTGGCATAGAAAGCCACTTGAGTTTGTCTTAGACTGAATAAGGTGCTTCTAGAAGCACCTTTCTCTAAAAGGTGGATATTTTTTGTACCGGATTACTGATTTTGACAAAATTAAGTCTGTATCACTGAGTGCACATTTTTATCTCTTTGCTGAATACTATGATCTGAAGTTAGTCTTCTTGTTTGTTATGTGGTCAGTTTACTTTCAATTACTTTTCCTTTCCCTGGTTATAACCTATATTTCCCTAGTGACACATGTAATTTATTAATGTATTAAGGAATATTATGGAGTTTTTGAAGTATATAATAACCCAAGTGTAAATATTACATATTTAGATACTGTACTGAAAAGATCTTATCAAAGAGACTGTGGTTGTAAGAGTTTTTCATATTTATATTAATATGAAAATAATATGATCAGACAATTGTAAAATTTGTAGGTGACTTGACTAAGACTTAGAATTGAGGTGGAATGAATAAACCCACTTTTCAATTCTTGTCTAAACCCTCACTTCCTAAAGTGGAAAATGTTGAGAAGAAATTCTTGCCTGAAATTATTTTCTCTTCAAAAGTGATTTTTATGTTTAAAATTATTGGTCTTTTCTTCCAGCATATGTCACTACAACTTTCCACATCAATACTTTTCCTCATGACCTTTTACTCAGTGGGCTTTCCTGTCCTAATGGATAGAGAATTGCTTTTAAAGCACTGCTTTCCAAACTACCATGCTGAACTATTTGCTCCTTAAAATTTCTACAGGACCAGGTGTGGGTTCATAGAGAATTAGCACAGCCATGCACATACATGATGGAGTTTTTCTTAACTGGTCACTATATAAATTGCACAATAAAAAAGTTAATTGGCTGCAATGAGAGCTTCAACCTAAAGGGCAAAAACTGATATATTCAGCTCATATCTTTCTTGTTGTAGTTTATTATAATTGCAGTTTGGACATTTTTTAAAACCTTGCATCTAAATTTTATGATATGTACTAATTTTTGGCTGCTTGCTACCTTGTTGGTGCACTGTGTCAGTTCAGTCATGGGTTTAATGGACAACTCTGGAAGTGCTTAAGCTCTCTGTATTTAGATGGGAATGTTTGCTTCAAAACATGAAGATCTAAAGTTAACAAAGTGCAGCAAGACAGTGTAACAGTGCAAAAATGAAATCCTGAGGACCACTTGCTCTAGTGTTGTAAAGTTAATTGTGTTACATTCAGTCAACCAAAGCAAGAGAGTCATACGCGAGAAGAGAGCTCCATGGTGTCAGACTAAATAACCTTATGTTTTCTAAATGGCCAAATCATTGGACTTTGTAGATATGTATATAAATAGAGATCTTTAAAACTACAGAGGGGATTAGAATGGATTGACTCTTCTTGCAATCTTTTAAGGTGTTGGCTGTCATGGTTTAAAGGGCATCTCAAAATAAAATTATGAATCTAGCCACAGTACATTAAAGCCATTCAGAGGTGTTGCTATTTTTGGTGGACTTTTTCCCTGTCATGAATCAACAACATTTACATAAGGGGGTGGGGGGGAGGGAAGGGAGAGAAAATATTAGACTCTGTATGAATCCAAATGTTTCTGAGTCTAAAAAATGGCATTTTGAAGTAAGAAGAATATGTAGAATTGAGGCAGAAATATTCCACCTTTATCAGTCACTGCAAACAGGAAACTGGGAAATTATAGCCTCTTTTAAAAATGTGTTTGTCTCTCTGGCTATTGGTACTGATGGCAAGCTTATATAATCATGAGGCATTTTCTCTGAAAAACAGATGAAGTTAAATGAAGTGAAAGAGCCTATTAGCTATAGATTGAAAGTGATGTACTGCATTGCAAACTACATAAGTTCTTCAGCTAGTTCTTTTGAAAGAAAAATTAAGACAGATTAATATTCTAGCAGGGCATGAAAAAGACATAAACTTTGAAAGTGTCTGAAGGGCTGATGAAACCAACATGTACCACTTTCATTCTAGCACTAGGAAGGAAGAAATTTTTACTGAGATATAACTTGTAATTAAAGTATCTTGTTTGTCACAGGTAGAATGTCTAGTTTTCTTCTCCAAGCTTCATTATGTTTATTATGCTTCTTAAATAAACCCCAAATTCTTTCTTCTGAAAGTATGAATAGTATAGTATTAAGAAAAAAAAAAAGGAAAAGCCAGTAGGAATTTAGGTATTTAACTTCCCTTAATTTTAATAAGATGTAGAAGATGGTGTCACTGAGAGCATGTGCTCCATGTGGTTTAGGGTTTGTGAAATTAATAATAGTGCATTTTTATGGATGACCTGTCATGCATCATATAGTAGCTAGTATGCAACAAAAATTAGTAGTGTGCCTAATGGTTTTACAGGAAGCTGGATGCATAACAATACTCTTGAGTTCCTGCATCTTTGACTAAGAAGTCTTGTCACAGCAAGAAGGTAGATGACAAATTATGCAAGAAATGAAAGTATGGGAAAACATATAAGATGTTGTTATATTTGGGGCAGTTAGAGAAATGCATTAAGTATTTACCTCCACACAGCTGTCCATGCTAGAATAATAGTTTTAGTCACCTATAAAATGTTTCTGTTGTATTTTTTCTTTTACTGCATCTGAATGAAGTCATTGTTATGCCTCAGGTCAGCAAAAAACATTACAGTAAAACTCCTAAACAGGGCACCTTTGTGAGTGGATTTTGGAGAAAATAACACTGAAATGGCCATTACTAGCTGCTCTTTTCTACTTCTCTCTTATACTCTCTGCAGTATTTAATGGACACTTGGCACGAATACTTTCCATTAAACCTCCAAGGTGACAGAGTTGCTTTTGCTGTGCTGTGTTCTCAAGTGTCCCCAGTTCCATTATTCCAGTCTGAACTGTCACATGCCAGCCTCTAAACTATGGCCTTTGGTTTGTCTTAGGTTTTGTTTTTTCCTGGAAGCCAGTATGGGTAGGTCAAGCTTTCAGCTTGGTGTATTGCCAGTCTTGCTAGAAAGTGTATAGATATTACTATTGAATGCTAATTGCCATTATACTATGACATATATTATTGTTGAAATGAAGTGCGATCTTCACTACTCTAACTGCACCACAAACCCATGCTGAAACACCAAGGTCTATGTAAGATTTTGCTAGACAGTCTCTGTGAATAAAAAGCTCATGTAATAATTCTATTCCAAGTAACAATAAATTAATTTATACTTTATCATACAAGCTAATCATAACAACAGCAAAACATCAATAAGCTGATTGCATTTTATTTTGGATTCTATCAGTTGGGTTAATTATTGCTAAATGTTAACCTCAGGACCTTTTACCAACTGCATACTTATTACTAATGAAGAAAAAAATAAATAATGTAGATCCTGTGTGTTTATATATACTTTATTTTTTGTAGGATTGATAAAAGGGAGATTAAATAATGTGCTTGCATAGTGCATGGTTTATGGATTGAATAGGTGCATTATTGTATACATCTCAATACACACCTATTACATGTTCTTATAATCTGGGAGATGGTTTCTGATAGATTCATTCTCAGTTCATGGTCCCAGAGAAAACGACTATGGATTTTAATGGTAATGTGGACAAGAAAAGACTGTAAGACACATAGTTTTATGACATTTCCATGCTCAAAATGATCTTGGGAAGATTCAGAGGGAGTTCAGTACAATGTTCTGTTTGAAGAATGGTTTTCATTCAACAAATAAGAAGTTAACCTATTTGAGTTACAAATATTTCAAAGGTTGCTTCCAAAAGACTCTAACATTAAAGTTAACATTTTAAGAAACATGATTATGATCCTGATCTGCACTATTTTACTTCCACATACGTGTATGCTATTTAACATAAAAAATACACCTTTGATTTTG
>JAWKAJ010000262.1:0-19525 GCA_033816785.1 Picus viridis
GATCCCTCCTGGAGCTCTGGGTCCAGTGCTGGAGCCACTATTACAGGAAGGATCTGGAGGTGCTGGAAGGTGTCCAGAGAAGGGCCACGAGGAGGAGCAGAGGGCTGGAGCTGCTCTGCTCTGAGGACACACTGAGGGAGTTGTTGCCCTTCTCTGGACACCTTCAAGTGTCTCAATGTCTTTCTTAAACTGAGGAGCCCAGAACTGGACACAGGACTCAAGGTGTGGCCTAACCAGTGCTGAGCACAGGGCACAATGACTTCCCTGCTCCTACTGGCCACACTGTTCCAGGATACAATTGGCCTTCTTGGCCACCCTAGCCAAGACTCCTCTAGATGAGATTATTTGCTATTAATGGCTTGATAGAGAATCAGAGAATCATAGAATTGCTTCTGTTGGAAGGCATCTCCAAAGCTCATCCAGTCCAACCCCCCTGTAGTCACCAGGGACATCCTCCACTTGATCAGGCTGCTCAGAGCCTTGCCGAGACTCACCTTGAGTACCTTCAGGGATGGGACCTAAGGTACCTCCTGGGCAGAGTGGTGCAGTGTTCCACCACCCTCATGGTACAGAACATGTTCTTAACATCCAATCTCAATCTCTTCTTCTCTAATTTCCAACCATTGACCCTTGTCCTGTCACTACAGGCCTGATCTAATTATTGATCTGATTGACTGCATTTCCCTGCTCTTGCAGCCCAGCTGCTGCATATCAGGAATTAGCTATCTTTGCCTATCAGGAACTCTCTATCTTTGCCCAAACATGTCACTTTGGTTTTTACCTTCTTGGCTGCAAGATACTAATCTACAGTACCAGTTATAGCACAAAACCTCCGAGTCTGGAGCCAACAGAGCCCCAGTGCTGATAGCTGTTTCCCTGTAAAACACAGGGAATGTTTTTCTCTTTACATTTCCTCTTCTGTACTTTCCTGTCATCACCTGTGCTCGATGCCAAGCTGTTCTGCACTAGATAAGAAGAAATCTAACCCTCCTGTAAAATGCCTTTTGCATACAGTGTCTTCTAGGACCATTCTGTTAGGGGCAACATCTCTATATGCAGCCCAGATAGGGTTAACCCCAAAGCTGGGACTGGCAAATGAGTACTTTTCATTTTGGATTCCAGAGCAGATCAATGCTGCTTCCAGAGCCCATAAGGATATTCAGAATGATTGATCACCCTCTGTTTTCAATGGCGGGAGCATCACAGAATGTTAGGGCCTGGAAGGGAACCTCGAGAGATCATCCAGTCCAACCCCCCTGCCAGAGCAGGAGCACCTACAGCAGATCACACAGGAACTCATCCACCTGGGTCTTTGACATCTAGAACTAGACACAGTCTTAAATTGGACCTTTCTAAACTGCAGACTCAGATAGTCTTTCATCTGTGTCTACTATTTCCACACACTGCAAAGGAAGCTGCCCTTGAAGTTTTTGGTGCAGAACATAAAGTATTTTGAAATCTTTGTCTTGCACAAAGCTAAAACACTACCAAACCTACTTCCAGTTGTAGCAAAGGCTGGGATGGTCCTAGTGCTGCATTTACCTCTCTTGACTCCACTGTTTATGGAACACGACTGCTTTTCATTCCTCTTTCCTTCTTTCCCTCTGCCACTTGGACATTTATTCTTCTCCTCCATTTTTCTGTCCCTTTAAGATGTGTTTGTTGAGACACTCTTCTCTCATTTCTTTTCCTCCCAGTTCCTTCTCCTCCATTCTTCTCTCCTTTTAATATGTTTGTTGAGACACTCTTCTCTCAGAAGAAAGATTAAACTTAAGAAAATTAGTCTCTCTTTAAAGACATGAGGCTGAAGAGGAATTTGCTCTGTGCCTGTGTTACATGGGGGTTGCAGCAAGCCAGCCTCACTTTTCTCTTTGAAGGAGTAGAATTTCAACAGGGATTAAGATTCAATGGAATTAAAAAGGAAGGTGTGCTGAAGATATGAATTCTTTCTTGGTGGCTTCACATTCTGAGCTTCCCATAAGCAGGTTTAAGGCACTGTTCTCTCACCAAAATGATCTCTCATTTTGGAGGGGAGGGGAGGGGAGGGAGGGGAGAGGAGAGGAGAGGGAGAGGAGAGGAGAGGAGAGGAGAGGAGAGGAGAGGAGAGGAGAGGGAGAGGGAGAGGAGAGGGAGAGGAGAGGAGAGGAGAGGAGAGGGAGAGGAGAGGAGAGGAGAGGAGAGGGAGAGAGAGAGGAGAGGAGAGGAGAGGGAGAGGAGAGGGAGAGGAGAGGAGAGGAGAGGAGAGGAGAGGAGAGGAGAGGAGAGGAGAGGAGAGGAGAGGAGAGAGAGGAGAGAGGAGGAGAGGGAGAGAGAGGAGAGAGAGAGGAGAGGAGAGGGAGAGGAGAGGAGAGGAGGAGAGGGAGAGGAGGGAGAGAGAGAGGAGAGAGAGAGGAGAGGGAGGGAGAGAGGAGAGGAGAGAGGAGAGGAGAGGAGAGGGAGAGGAGAGGAGAGGGAGAGGAGGAGAGGAGGGAGAGGAGAGGAGAGGGAGAGGAGAGGAGAGGGAGAGGAGAGGAGAGGAGAGGAGAGGAGAGGAGAGGAGAGAGGAGAGGAGAGAGAGGGAGAGGAGAGAGAGGAGAGGGAGAGGAGAGGAGAGGAGAGGGAGAGAGGAGAGGAGAGGAGAGGAGAGGGAGAGGAGAGAGAGAGGAGAGGAGAGGGAGAGGAGAGGGAGAGGAGAGGAGAGGAGAGGAGAGAGAGGAGGGAGAGGAGAGGAGGAGAAGAGAAGGTTGATTTCAGGGTAAAAAGTCAGTTCTGAGGTTGGTGGTTTGAATCTCAGAGTCAGAGATTAATCAGCACTGGCTAGATGCACATATTGCCAGCACAGATGTCTGTGTGTTAAAGAACACTGACTGTAATACAGAAACATGAAACCTCATTACTGACTGAGTGAAAATCTCTCCTCCTAAATTTTCCCAGACACCAGTGCAGTGTCATAACATTGAAATAAGTGAAGCCACCTGTGTCTAGGCTTTACCCACACGATGGCCTGTGCAAAGAGTGCTCTTCATATTCCACTGAAATGACATATTCTGAACTCACTGAATTATCACTTCAGTGCCTGTCCTCAATTCTGGACAGGCTGAGAGCTGGCTGCAGGCACACTGCATGAAATTCAATAAGGACAAGTGCAGGGTCCTGCATCTGGGGAGGAATAACAGCAGGCACCAGGACAGGTTAGAGGCTGCCAGGCTGAAAATCAGCTCCATGAAGAAAGAGCTTGGAATTGTAGTGGACAACAAAGTTCTCCATAGGACAGCGATGTGCCCCGGTGTCCTAACGTGGTAGTTTTGCTCCATTCCCTCTAGTCCTATCACTCCCCGGGACCATAAAGGTCCCTCCCCAGCTTTCTTGTAGACCCCTTCAGATACTGGAAGGCCACAGTGAAGTCTCCTCAGAGCCTTCTCTTCTCCAGACTGAACAACCCCAACTCTCTCAGTCTGTTCTCTGTTCTCCTTGAGAGGCGCTCCAACTCTCTGATCATCCTTGTGGCCCTTCTTTGGATACATTCCAGCACCTCCAGATCTTTTGTGTAATAGAGGCTCCTTAAATGGACACAGTACTCAACATGGGGTCTCACCAGAGTGTAGTAGAGGGGGAAATGGAATAGAATTAACCAGATTGGAAAGGAATTCGAGATCATCAAGTCCAACCTATCACCCAACACCATCTAATCAATTCAACCACGGCACCAAGTGCCTCATCTAGTCTCCTCCTAAACGCCTCCAGGGATGGTGACTCCACCACCTCCCTGGGCAGCACATTCCAATGGCCAATCTCTCTTGCTGGGAAGAACTTCTTCCTCACCTCCAGCCTAAACCTCCCCTGGCACAGCTTGAGACTGTGTCCTCTTGTTCTGGTGCTGGCTGCCTGGGAGAAGAGACCAACCCCCAGCTGGCTACAACCTCCCTTCAGGAGTTGGAGAGCAAGGTCTCCCTGAGCCTCCTCTTCTCCAGGCTAAGCAACCCCAGCTCCCTCAGCCTCTCCTCACAGGGCTGTGCTCCAGACCCCTCCCCAGCTTTGTTGCCCTTCACCTCCCTCGACCTGCTGGCTATGTTTCTCCTGTTATGAGAGTGAGCAGAGAATAACCAATTCTGACTGACCTGTGCAAACCAAATTTGAACCCCAGCAGCTGTTGCTGTTGTTGCTGAGCTCAAATTCTACCCCTCTCAATGGTCCTCCTCACCAACACAACTTCCACAGCGATCAATACAATACAATACAATACACCAGGTTGGAAGAGACCTTCAAGATCATCGCGTCCAACCCATCAACCAATCCAACCCACCCAACAACTAGACCATACAGCCAAGCACCCCATCAAGTCTTCTCCTGAACACCTCCAGTGAAGGTGACTCCACCACCTCCACGGGTAGCCGATTCCAATGGGCAATCACTCTCTCCGTGTAGAACTTCTTCCTAACATCCAGCCTAAACCTGCCCATTGGAATCGGCTACCCGTGGAGGAGTGGTGGAGTCACCTTCACTGGAGGTGTTCAGGAGAAGACTTGATGGGGTGCTTGGCTGTATGTGGGTGAAATTACAGACCAATTATTGGACCTGATGTCTGAAGATCTGCTCCAACACAGTATATATATATTGTATTGATCGCTATTAAGTGAGGAGAGACCGTGAAGGGTAAATTTGGCCTCGCCTTCTAGCCTCCTCCTCCTTTCCTAACAAATGAGCTTCCAGTACAAAAATCTGAAATTTTTAGCAAAGGCAGAGGGGTCTGGAGCACAGCCCTGTGAGGAGAGGCTGAGGGAGCTGGGGTTGCTTAGCCTGGAGAAGAGGAGGCTCAGGGGAGACCTTGCTCTCTCCAACTCCCTGAAGGGAGGTTGTAGCCAGCTGGGGGTTGGTCTCTTCTCCCAGGCAGCCAGCACCAGAACAAGAGGACACAGTCTCAAGCTGTGCCAGGGGAGGTTTAGGCTGGAGGTGAGGAAGAAGTTCTTCCCAGCAAGAGAGATTGGCCATTGGAATGTGCTGCCCAGGGAGGTGGTGGAGTCACCATCCCTGGAGGCGTTTAGGAGGAGACTAGATGAGGCACTTGGTGCCGTGGTTGAATTGATTAGATGGTGTTGGGTGATAGGTTGGACTTGATGATCTCGAATTCCTTTCCAATCTGGTTAATTCTATTCCATTTCCCCCCTCTACTACACTCTGGTGAGACCCCATGTTGAGTACTGTGTCCATTTAAGGAGCCTCTATTACACAAAAGATCTGGAGGTGCTGGAATGTATCCAAAGAAGGGCCACAAGGATGATCAGAGAGTTGGAGCGCCTCTCCAAGGAGAACAGAGAACAGACTGAGAGAGTTGGGGTTGTTCAGTCTGGAGAAGAGAAGGCTCTGAGGAGACTTCACTGTGGCCTTCCAGTATCTGAAGGGGTCTACAAGAAAGCTGGGGAGGGACCTTTTATGGTCCCGGGGAGTGATAGGACTAGAGGGAATGGAGCAAAACTACCACGTTAGGACACCGGGGCACATCGCTGTCCTATGGAGAACTTTGTTGTCCACTACAATTCCAAGCTCTTTCTTCATGGAGCTGATTTTCAGCCTGGCAGCCTCTAACCTGTCCTGGTGCCTGCTGTTATTCCTCCCCAGATGCAGGACCCTGCACTTGTCCTTATTGAATTTCATGCAGTGTGCCTGCAGCTAGCTCTCAGCCTGTCCAGAATTGAGGACAGGCACTGAAGTGATAATTCAGTGAGTTCAGAATATGTCATTTCAGTGGAATATGAAGAGCACTCTTTGCACAGGCCATCGTGTGGGTAAAGCCTGGACACAGGTGGCTTCACTTATTTCAATGTTATGACACTGCACTGGTGTCTGGGGAAAATTTAGGAGGAGAGATTTTCACTCAGTCAGTAATGAGGTTTCATGTTTCTGTATTACAGTCAGTGTTCTTTAACACACAGACATCTGTGCTGGCAATATGTGCATCTAGCCAGTGCTGATTAATCTCTGACTCTGGAGATTCAAACCACCAACCTCAGAACTGACTTTTACCCTGAAATCAACCTTCTCTTTCTCCTCTCTCTCTCTCCTCTCCTCTCTCTCTCTCCTCTCCTCTCCTCTCCTCTCCTCTCTCTCTCTCTCCTCTCACTCTCCCTCTCCTCTCCCTCTCCTCTCCTCTCCTCTCTCTCCTCTCCTCTCTCTCCTCTCCTCTCCTCTCCTCTCTCTCTCCTCTCCTCTCCTCTCCTCTCCCTCTCCCTCTCTCTCTCTCTCCTCTCCTCTCCTCTCCCTCTCCTCTCCTCTCTCTCCTCTCCCTCTCCTCTCCTCTCCCTCTCTCCTCTCTCTCCTCTCCCTCTCCTCTCCCTCTCTCCTCTCCTCTCTCTCTCCCTCTCCTCTCTCTCTCTCCTCTCCTCTCCTCTCCTCTCTCTCTCTCTCTCCCTCTCCTCCTCCTCTCCTCTCCTCTCCTCTCCTCTCCTCTCCTCTCCTCTCCTCTCCCTCTCCTCTCCTCTCCTCTCCTCTCCTCTCCTCTCCTCTCCTCTCCTCTCCTCCTCTCCTCTCCTCTCCTCTCCTCTCCTCTCCTCTCCCTCTCCTCTCTCCTCTCCTCTCCCTCCTCTCCTCTCCTCTCCTCTCCTCTCCTCTCCCCTCCCCTCCCCTCCCCTCCCCTCCAAAATGAGAGATCATTTTGGTGAGAGAACAGTGCCTTAAACCTGCTTATGGGAAGCTCAGAATGTGAAGCCACCAAGAAAGAATTCATATCTTCAGCACACCTTCCTTTTTAATTCCATTGAATCTTAATCCCTGTTGAAATTCTACTCCTTCAAAGAGAAAAGTGAGGCTGGCTTGCTGCAACCCCCATGTAACACAGGCACAGAGCAAATTCCTCTTCAGCCTCATGTCTTTAAAGAGAGACTAATTTTCTTAAGTTTAATCTTTCTTCTGAGAGAAGAGTGTCTCAACAAACATATTAAAAGGAGAGAAGAATGGAGGAGAAGGAACTGGGAGGAAAAGAAATGAGAGAAGAGTGTCTCAACAAACACATCTTAAAGGGACAGAAAAATGGAGGAGAAGAATAAATGTCCAAGTGGCAGAGGGAAAGAAGGAAAGAGGAATGAAAAGCAGTCGTGTTCCATAAACAGTGGAGTCAAGAGAGGTAAATGCAGCACTAGGACCATCCCAGCCTTTGCTACAACTGGAAGTAGGTTTGGTAGTGTTTTAGCTTTGTGCAAGACAAAGATTTCAAAATACTTTATGTTCTGCACCAAAAACTTCAAGGGCAGCTTCCTTTGCAGTGTGTGGAAATAGTAGACACAGATGAAAGACTATCTGAGTCTGCAGTTTAGAAAGGTCCAATTTAAGACTGTGTCTAGTTCTAGATGTCAAAGACCCAGGTGGATGAGTTCCTGTGTGATCTGCTGTAGGTGCTCCTGCTCTGGCAGGGGGGTTGGACTGGATGATCTCTCGAGGTTCCCTTCCAGGCCCTAACATTCTGTGATGCTCCCGCCATTGAAAACAGAGGGTGATCAATCATTCTGAATATCCTTATGGGCTCTGGAAGCAGCATTGATCTGCTCTGGAATCCAAAATGAAAAGTACTCATTTGCCAGTCCCAGCTTTGGGGTTAACCCTATCTGGGCTGCATATAGAGATGTTGCCCCTAACAGAATGGTCCTAGAAGACACTGTATGCAAAAGGCATTTTACAGGAGGGTTAGATTTCTTCTTATCTAGTGCAGAACAGCTTGGCATCGAGCACAGGTGATGACAGGAAAGTACAGAAGAGGAAATGTAAAGAGAGAAAACATTCCCTGTGTTTTACAGGGAAACAGCTATCAGCACTGGGGCTCTGTTGGCTCCAGACTCGGAGGTTTTGTGCTATAACTGGTACTGTAGATTAGTATCTTGCAGCCAAGAAGGTAAAAACCAAAGTGACATGTTTGGGCAAAGATAGAGAGTTCCTGATAGGCAAAGATAGCTAATTCCTGATATGCAGCAGCTGGGCTGCAAGAGCAGGGAAATGCAGTCAATCAGATCAATAATTAGATCAGGCCTGTAGTGACAGGACAAGGGTCAATGGTTGGAAATTAGAGAAGAAGAGATTGAGATTGGATGTTAAGAACATGTTCTGTACCATGAGGGTGGTGGAACACTGCACCACTCTGCCCAGGGAGGTACCTTAGGTCCCATCCCTGAAGGTACTCAAGGTGAGTCTCGGCAAGGCTCTGAGCAGCCTGATCAAGTGGAGGATGTCCCTGGTGACTACAGGGGGGTTGGACTGGATGAGCTTTGGAGATGCCTTCCAACAGAAGCAATTCTATGATTCTCTGATTCTCTATCAAGCCATTAATAGCAAATAATCTCATCTAGAGGAGTCTTGGCTAGGGTGGCCAAGAAGGCCAATTGTATCCTGGAACAGTGTGGCCAGTAGGAGCAGGGAAGTCATTGTGCCCTGTGCTCAGCACTGGTTAGGCCACACCTTGAGTCCTGTGTCCAGTTCTGGGCTCCTCAGTTTAAGAAAGACATTGAGACACTTGAAGGTGTCCAGAGAAGGGCAACAACTCCCTCAGTGTGTCCTCAGAGCAGAGCAGCTCCAGCCCTCTGCTCCTCCTCGTGGCCCTTCTCTGGACACCTTCCAGCACCTCCAGATCCTTCCTGTAATAGTGGCTCCAGCACTGGACCCAGAGCTCCAGGAGGGATCTCACCAGAGCAGAGCAGAGGACATTTCTGCCTGTGGTCGATGCTGCTTCCCAAGGCAAGTGGAAGCTCATGCTCAGCTGCACCTCTGCAGAACTCTTGATGTGACAAAGTCAGGCTGGGGACAGTGCTTGTTGAAGAGCCAGGCAAATGGAGCAGATGCTTCTGCCCCCCAGCAGTGTGTAATGGCATTTTTGCAAGGTAAATCAGATCCTTCCTCGTAATGCTGAAGGAAAGCCACCGCTGCGCCTTGCACATGCTGGCATTGATTTCCAATGGGAGCAGTGCTGGTCAATATATTCACCAAGGACCTGGAGGAGGGCACAGAGGACACTGTCAGCAAGTTAGCTGATGACACCAAACTGGGAGGAGTGGCTGACACACCTGAGGGTTGTGCTGCCATTCAGCCAGCCTTAGGCTGGGGAGTTGGGCAGGGAGAAACCGAGTAAATTCAGTGAGGGCAAGGGGAGAGGCTGGCACCTGGGAAAGAACAACCTCATGGAGTAGGAGAGGTTGGGGACTGAGCTGCTGCAGAGCAGGGAAGGGGAAAAGGACCTGGGGGTCCTGCTGGATGGAAGGTTGACCATGAGCCAGCAATGTGCTCTGGTGGCCAAGAAGGCCAAGGGCATCCTGGGGTGGATTGGAAGGGCTGTGGTGAGTAGGTGGAGAAGTTCTCCTTCCCCTTTACTCTGCCCTGCTGAGGCCACATTTGGAATCATGTGTCCAGTTCTGGGCCCCTCAGTTCAAGAGGGACCTCAGGGAACTACAAGAGAGAGTCCAGCACAGAGCCACCAAAAATGCTGAAGGGAGTGAAACATCTTCCTCAGGAGGAGAGCCTGAGGGAGCTGAGGGCTCTGGAGCTGGGAGAGGAGGAGCCTGAGAGGTGAGCTCCTTGCTGGTGCTAAAGCTGTGCAGGGGCAGTGCCCAGAGGCTGGAGCCAGGCTCTGCTGGGGGCTGCCCAATGCCAGCACAAGGGGCAATGAGTGGAAGCAGAGGCAGAGGAAGTGCCATGGGAACATGAAGAAGAATGTTTTCACTGTGAGGGTGTTTAAGGAGAGATTGGAAGTGGTCCTTAGAGCCATGGTCTGGTCCATGTGGTGGTGTTGGGTGCTGGACTTGGTGATCTCAGGGATCGATTCCAGCCTGTGATTCTTCATCCCCCAGCATGGCTTGGCACCATACTCTCATGGTGTTAGCTACAAAGCTTATGTGCTACTTCTAGGCAGTCATTTTCAGTTGCTAACATAAGAAACACAAAGTACAAGATGCTTTGAACTCCGTGAAACTAACCCCCTTGAGTGAACTGTTCCAGAGGCTTAGGTGTTCACAAGATAATTAATTAGCAATTACATCTGGCTTTGGTGTGATTTACCCATCCCAGAAATGCTTTTTTTATCCAGGGAGCATGATTAAGTACACTCTCCATAAAGGAGACGACATTATGGGAAATGACATCATTCAAACAGTTGCTTTGTGTGGGAAGATTTATTTTCCTTGGTGGCAGAGATTAAACACTTCCCTCAAGATCCCACACTTCCTCTGGGGGAATCTGTAATGGAGTCACCAGTCTTCCTCCCTTCTGAAGTGACACTCACCTACAACTGGAGGCATAATTCCAGCCACAAAGGATGATGGCATTAGAGGCCCCCTTGGGATGCGAGCGGTGGGAGTGAACTGTGCTGCCTGATGGAGAGACTTTGAGATCACCACCCCTGCAGTAAATCCTAGATCCCCTTGTAAATCATAGACTCATGGAATTGGCAGGGTTGGAAGGGACCTCAAAGATCATCCAGTTCCAAACCCCTGACGTACTCAGGGACACCTCACACTAGAGCAGGTTGCTCACAGCCACATCCAGCCTGGCTGCAAACACCTCCAGGCAGGAGGCTTCCACCACCTCCCTGGGCAGCCTGTGCCAGGCTCTCACCACCCTCATGGGGAACAACTTCTTCCTCACAGCCAATCTCAATCTACCCATTGCTAGTTTTTTTTCCATCCCCCCTGCTCCTATCCCTCCCTGACACCCTCAAAAGTCCCTCCCCAGGTTTCCTGGAGCCCCCTGCAGATCCTGGAAGGCCACAATTAGGTCTCCTGGGAGCCTTCTCCTCTCCAGCCTGCACAACCTCAACTCCCTCAGTCTGTCCTCACAGCAGAGCAGCTCCAGCCCTCTGCTCCTCCTCCTGGCCCTTCTCTGGACACCTTCCAGCACCTCCAGAGCATTCCTGGAACAGAGGCTCCAAAACTGGCCCCAGAGCTGCAGCTGTGGTCTCAGCAGAGTGGAGCAGAGGGGCAGAATCCCCTCCCTGGCCCTGCTGGCCACACTTCTCTTGCTGCAGCCCAGGCTCTGCTTGGCTCTCTGGGCTGCAAGTGCTCACTGCTGGCTCCTGTTGAGCTTCTCCTCCACCAGCATCCCCAAGACCTTTTCTTCAGGGCTGCTCTCTAGGAAGTCCCTGCTGAGCCTGTATCAGTGCTTGGGATTGCCCTGAGCCAGCTGCAGGACCTTGCCCTTGGTCTTGTTGAACCTCCTGAGGTTGTCATGGGCTCAGCACTGCAGCCTGTCCAGCTCCCTCTGGATGGATCCCTTCCCTCCAGCCTGTGTTTGCTCCACCATGTAAGTCAAATGGTAGAAGTCTGAAGATGCTTTTTGTTTGTTTAAGACAAGAGGAGGTCCTCAACATTTCTTCAAGAGTAGTAAAACCCTAATGCCACTTAAAGTGTAACCCTAAAGGTTGCTCACTATTTGGCTTCTCCTTTTATTAACACTCCGTAATAAATATCCAAGGAAGCATTTATATTTGCCTAAGGTTCTACTTATTTGGGATCCTTTCTCACTGCCAGATTTGACCTTCACAAATTCTCTTCCATAACAGATGACCTTTAAATTAGCCTCCCGTAAAGCAGTGACTAAGTGATCTGATGCCTTTTATTCTGCAAGTTACTAAATTAAAAGAACCCCCAAACCCCTAATCAAACCCCAGAACACAAATATATGAACAATTTTAAGCAGCAGTTATATCCTCTCCCTCTTTGTTAAAGCAATCCAAGCAAAACAACCTCATCTTTTCTAGCACGTGCATGCTCTGAAGAGTAGAATCAAATTGAATCGAATAGAATAGGATAGAAAAGAAAATAATCCTCTCCTCTCTCTCTCCTCCCTCTCCTCTCCTCTCCTCTCCTCTCCTCTCCTCTCCTCTCCTCTCCTCTCCTCTCCTCTCCTCTCCTCTCCTCTCTCTCCTCTCCTCTCCTCCTCTCCCTCTCCTCTCCTCTCTCCTCTCCCTCTCTCTCCTCTCCCTCTCCTCTCCTCCCCCTCCTCTCCTCTCCCCCTCCCCTCCCCTCCCTCCCTCTCCCCCTCCCTCTCCCCTCCCCCTCCCCTCCCCTCGCCTCCCCTCCCTCCCTCTCTCTCTCCTCCCTCCCCCTCCTCCTCTCTCCCCCTCCTCTCCCTCTCCTCTCCCTCCCTCCTCTCCCTCTCTCTCTCCTCTCCCTTCCTTCCCTTCCTTCCCTTCCTTCCCTTCCCTTCCCTTCCTTCCCTCCTTCCTTCCTTCTCTTCCTTCCTTCCCTTCCCTTCCTTCCCTTCCCTCTCCTCTCCTTCCTTCCCTTCCTTCCTCTCCTTCCCTTCCTTCCTCTCCTTCCTCTCCCTCTCCTCTCCTCTCCTCTCCTCTCCTCTCTCTCACTCTCCTCTCTCTCCTCTCCTCTCCTCTCCTCTCCTCTTTCTCCTCTCCTCTCCTCTCCTCTCCTCTCCTCTCCTCTCCTCTCCTCTTCTCTCCTCCCTCTTCTCTCCTCTTCTCTCCTTTGCTTCTCCTCTCTTTTACTTTCTCCTCTCCCTTTTTCTCCTTTCTTTTCCTTTCTTCCTCTCCTCTTTTCCTCTCCTTTCTTTTCTTCCTTTCTCCTTTTCCTTTCCCTTCCCTTTTCTTTTCTTTTAATAAAAAGAATAGTTATTTTTCTTACTCCCAAGTAGGAAAAAAATAGCTACTGTGTTTCCCTCCAGGGTATCCTCCTTTGGGTCATGCCACAAAGAGATCCAATTTTGATGAGAGATCATTTTGGTGAGAGAACAGTGCCTTAAACCTGCTTATGGGAAGCTCAGAATGTGAAGCCACCAAGAAAGAATTCATATCTTCAGCACACCTTCCTTTTTAATTCCATTGAATCTTAATCCCTGTTGAAATTCTACTCCTTCAAAGAGAAAAGTGAGGCTGGCTTGCTGCAACCCCCATGTAACACAGGCACAGAGCAAATTCCTCTTCAGCCTCATGTCTTTAAAGAGAGACTAATTTTCTTAAGTTTAATCTTTCTTTGGTGCATATGAATTCCCCTCTGTCTACAAGCACCTGGCAGTCTGAAGGAAGGGGTTCACAGAGGCTTCCCTTGAAAAAGGCAGGGAGTGGAAACGGAGGTAAAATCTCTGAGGACTATATTTGCATTTGACCTGACGACTGCTTCACTTCAAAGTAACAATCACAGAATCACAGAACGTTAGGGGTTGGAAGGGACCTCCGTGAGCTCAACCCCCTGCCAAAGCAGGATCACCTAGAGCAGCCCTCACAGGAATGCATCCAGGCAGGTGCTGAAAGCCTCCAGAGAAGGAGATCAAGCAGTCCCTGAAGTAACTCTCAGGAATCCCTTTCTTGGTTGTTCTTTCATTCAATGTCTTTTTCTTTTACTGTGGGTTTTGCATTTGACAGAAACCATAGAAAGTCAAGTTCTAAACAGAATAGAATAGAATAGAATAGAATAGAATAGAATAGAATACAATACAATACAATACAATACAATAGAATAGAATACAATAGAATAGAATAGACCAGGTTGGAAGAGACCTTCAAGATCATCGAGTCCAACCTATTATCCAACACCACCTAATCAACTAAACCATGCAACTAAGCACCCTATCAAGTCTCCTCTAGAACACCTCCAATGATGTGATATTCCTTTAACCTATGACATCACTATCAATCAGCAAAAGCCACTCTCATGATCATTTATTAGAGAGTCTTAGCAAGTAAACTTTTCTCTATTCCCCAGAATCCAAGAACAGTGTTTAATCCGAATTTGCAGTGGTTTGTATGTCAATGGGTATGCAACTGGATGAGCACACTCCTGAACTTCCTAAATGCCTCACTGTGCCTTCAATCCATATGTAAAGTACATAACTTGCATCAGGAGGTTGGCTTTTGAGAATATAAAGCCACAAAAATCATCACGGGGTTGGAGCTCTCTGCTACAAAGACAGGCTGAAGGAGCTGGGGGTGTTCAGCCTGGAGAAGAGAAGGCTTCAGGGAGAGCCTAATAGTTGCTTTCAACTACATGGAGGGAGCTATATCGAGGATGGAGAGAGACTGTTCCCAAAGACCTGCATGGACAGGATGAGAGGCAATGGCTTCAAACTAGAGAAGATTCAGATTTAGAAGATTTAGTTTGGATGTTAGGAACAAGTTCTGCACCAGGAGAATGGTGGAGCACCAGAACTGGTTGCCCAGGTAGGTGGTTGAATATCCATGGAGATAGGATAGGATAGGATAGGATAGGATAGGATAGGATAGGATAGGATAGGATAGAATAGAATAGAATAGAATAGAATAGAATAGAATAGAATAGAATAGAATAGAATAGAATAGAATAGAATAGAATAGAATAGAATAGGCCAGGTTGGAAAAGACCTCAGAGATCATCAAGTCCAACCTACCACCCAAAACCATCTAAGCAACTCAAGCATGGCAGCAAGCACCCCATCCAGTCTCTTCTTAAACACCTCCAGTGATGGTGACTCCACCACCTCCCTGGGCAGCACATCCCAAGGGCCAATCTCTCTTGCTGGGAAGGACTTTCTCTCACCTCCAGCCTAAACCTCCCCTGGTGCAGGTTGAGACTGTGTCCTCTTGTTCTGGTGTTACTTGCCTGGGAGAAGAGACCAACCCCCACCTGGCTACAACCTCCTTGCAGGGAGTTGGAGAGAGCAAGAAGGTCTCCCCTGAGCCTCCTCTTCTCCAGGCTAAGCAACCCCAGCTCCCTCAGCCTCTCCTCACAGGGCTGTGCTCCAGACCCCTCCCCAGCTTTCTTGCCCTTCTCTGGACACCTTCCAGCAACTCAACATCTTTCCTAGACTGAGGAGCCCAGAACTGGACACAGGACTCAAGGTGTGAAATACTCAAGAGCTATTCAAGGTGAGGCTGGACAGGGCTCTGGGCAACCTGACCTAGTTGGGGATGTCCCTGCTGCCTGCAGAGGGGCTTGGACTGGCTGCCCTTTGGAGGTCCCTTCCAACCCAGACCATTCTCTGATCCTAAGAACATTTCACCATTACAAAGGCAACTTCTGCTGTAGTTGCTGTGCCAGTATCCAATCCTGAAAGCCTTTATAACTCAATTTCTATGCAGAAATATGCTCCAGTTGTGTGATCCACAGGAAAATCAATCCAGAGGTTAAGCACATCTGAACAAACAAGTCTATCAGCGTTGCCAAACAGCTAGTGCAACCTAATCAATAACCTACCTGCCAACACCGCTTCTAGAAATTTCTTTTACCGTGTGCCAATAAAAGGAAAACAGGAGAAAAGAGCTATTTATTTATTTATTTTCTCCTTTCCTGGGAGAAAGTTTCCATGAAGTGAAAAATGAAAGGTTACCCCCTTCCAACACCTTCATTATATGAACAGATCCAAAGGTCTCTGATGATGAATAGCTCATTATTTGATCTCATTACCCTGGCATGTACATCTACAGAGGGGCTGGAAAGTGAGAAGTTGCTGCCCACAAGCTTTACAGAGAGCAATACATCTACAGAGGTGAGGATCCAGAACAAGGTAGCACAAAGATTTTGTTTGATAACAAATATTCACGGAGGTGGAGTTTTGGGCTCCTCAGTTCAAGAGAGACAGAAACCTGCTGGAGAGAATCCAACAGAGAGCCAGGAGGATGATTAGGGGATAGATTATCGCTTCAGCTCTGGACAGGCTGAGAGCTGGCTGCAGGCAAACCTCATGAAGTACAGTAAGGACAAGTGCAGGATCCTGTATGAGTCTGGGGAGGAATAACAACAGGCAACAGGACAGGTTAGAGAATGCCCTGCTGGAAAGCAGCTCCACAGAGAAAGACCTTGGAGTGCTAGTGGGCAGCAAGCTCTCCATGAGACAGCAACAAGCCCTTGTGGCCAAGAGAGCCAAAGGGGATCCTGGGGGGCAGTAAGAAAAGTGTGGCCAGCAGGGCTGGGAGGTTCTTCTCTCCTCTACTCTGCCCTGCTGAGAGCACAGCTGCAATCCTGTGTCCAGTTTGGCACTCCCAGGTCAAGAGAGACAGAGACCTGCTGGTGAGTCAAGGGAGAACCACAAGGATGGTTTGGGCACTTGAGCATCTCCTGTGAAGAGAGACTGAGAGCCCTGGGGCTGTTTAGTCTGGAGAGGAGAAGGCTGAGAGGGCTCTGATCAATGTCTATCAATATCTGAGAGGTGGGTGGCAAGTGGAGGAGGCGAAGTTTTTTTGGGTGGTGCACAGCAATAAGACAAGGAACAACAGGTACAAGCTGCAACATAGAAGATTTCACCTCAGCACAAAGGAGAAACTTCTTTACAGTGAGGGTGACAGAACCCTGGAGCAGGCTGCCCAGGCAGGTTGTGGAGTCTCCTTCTCTGGAGACTTTGAAAACTCTGCTGGATCCATTCCTGTGCAGAGTGCCCTGGGTGCTCCTGCTTTTGGCAGGGGGGTTAGACTGGCTGATCCCTGGAGGTCCCTTCCAAGCTCTAATGCACTGTGATCCTGTGATGCTGTGAACTGATTCCTTGAAATGCCAGTGAAGAAGCTTTGCTGTCAGAGGAGATCCTTTGCTTGTTCAGGCAGTGGCGGTGTGATGGGCACCAGCTGAGAAGTTGCTAGTGATGTAAAAATGACCTGTCATATAAACAGGATCAGGACATAAACAATGGGATGGAGGAGACTTAATTTTGGCCTTCCAGTGTCCGAAGGGGGCCACAAGAAAGCTGGAGAGGGACTTTTTAGGGTGTCAGGAAGTGATAGGACCAGGGGGAATGGAACAAAATTAGAAATGGGTAGAATAGAATAGAATAGAATAGAATAGAATAGAATAGAATAGAATAGAATAGAATAGAATAGAATAGAATTAACCAGGTTGCAAGAGACCTTCAAGATCATCGTGTCCAACCTATCATCCAACACCACCAAAACAACTAACCCATGGCACCAAGCACCCCATCAAGTCTCCTCCTGAACACCTCCAGTGATGGTGACTCCACCACCTCCCTGGGCAGCCCATTCCAAAGGGCAATCACTCTCTCTGTGTAGAACTTCCTCCTAACCTCCAGCCTAAACCTCCCCTGGCACAGCCTGAGACTGTGTCCTCTTGTTCTGGTGCTGGGTGCCTGGGAGAAGAGAACAACCCCCTCCCTGTCTACAACCTCCCTTCAGGTAGTTGTAGAGAGCAATGAGGTCTCCCTGAGTCTCCTCCTTTCCAGGCTAAGCAACCCCAGCTCCCTCAGCCTCTCCTCATAGGGCTTGTGTTCCAAGCCCCTCACCAGCTTTGTTGCCCTTCTCTGGACACGTTCCAGCAAGTCAACATCCTTCCTGAACTGAGGGGCCCAGAACTGGACAGTAGATTCAGACTGGATGTTAGGAAGAAGTTGTTGCCCATGAGGGTGGTGAGAGCCTGGCACAGGCTGCCCAGGGAGGTGGTGGCAGCCTCCTGCCTGGAGGTGTTTGCAGCCAGGCTGGAGGTGGCTGTGAGCAACCTGCTGTGGTGTGAGGTGTCCCTGCCCATGGTAGGGGGGTTGGGACTGGCTGATCCTTGGTGTTCCTTCCAACCCTGACAATTCTCTGATTCTATAGCTGTGGGCACTGCATTTCCTCATGGCAGCAAACAGCAGCGATGTCCTGTTTAGCCCCACTTGAGCTGCAGTAAAAGGCCCTAATGATAATTAGCAAGTTTTTCTCTTTCTAACAAAATGGCTCTGATTTTCCTCTGCTCGCAGCAAATTGGGATGTCACAAGTGTTGAATTGCACTTTCAGTTACATAATGGGCTGGTTCCCACTGATGGAAAAATTTGGTAATTATCACTAAACATCTATTCATTAGATGAGAAATGCTTTTTCATTAGAGATTATAAATGAAAGATAAAAAGAGAGAGAATGCATGCCATTAGCTTCACATTAGGGTTATCAAGCTCTTTATTAACAAATGGCCTTACAACAGCAAAACAAAATAATCCCTGACACGGTGCTGCTCCTTCCCACTTTTGAATCACACAATCACAGAGTGTTAGGGGATGGAAGGGACCTCAAAAGCTCATCCAGCCCAACCCCGCCAGAGCAGGGTCACCTAGGGCAGGTCACACAGGAACACATCCAGGTGGTTTGGAATATCTCCCAGAGGAGAATGCACAACCCCCTGGGCAGCCTCTTCAGTGCTCTGTCACCCTCACAGTGAAATAATTCTTCCTCCTGTCTCCATGGAACTTCCTCTGCCTCAGCTTCCACCACTGCCCCTTGTGCTGGCATTGGGCAGCACCCAGCAGAGCCTGGCCCCAGCCTCTGGGCACTCACCCTTTATGTATTTATAAACATGAATGAGGTCAACTCCACAGTCTCCTTTCTCCAAGCTAAAGAGCCCTCAGTTCCCTCTGTCCTCATAAGGAAGATGTTCCACTCCCTTCATCATTTTCTTGGCTATATGATGGACTTTCTCAAGCAGTTCCCTGAGGTCCTTCTTGAACTGAGGGGCCCAGAACTGGACACAATATTCCAGATGTGGCCTCACCAGGGCAGAGCAGAGAGGGAGGAGAACCTCTCTTGACCTGCTGACCACAGCCCTTTGAATACAACCCAGGCTCCCATTGGCCTTCTTGGCCACAAAAGCACCTTGCTGGCTCATGGTCAACCTAAGTGACAGTCTGTGTCAGAACTGCAGAGCAAAGCACTCTGACTGCACTGCAGCAAAGCTTTGCTCTGCTCCTCTCTGTCTCCACGTCTCGTTCCGAGCCCTGCCTTGTCTTCCCTTATCCCAATCACTCTGCCCACGCTTTGGAGGAGAGTGGAACTCTATCAAGTCTGACATTGCTGCAGGCCCCTTAACAAAGCCAAACATCAGCAAGAAAATGATTGTGTGTGGCCTGTGAGTTGAATATATTTCCACAGGCTCAGTTCTGAAGTGAAATTCATTCTGTTTAACTCACTCTCTCCACCAACTAAAACGAAAGAGCCACGTTGAGTAGCTGGAGGGTTAGCTGAGAGCAGCACTTGGGAAGCACCAGAGCACCAGTGCCCACTCAGAGAGGTGTCAGGATTACTAATAACATAAACAGAAGTTTCAATAATAAAATTGCAGTCTGGAGGAAAGAGGCCAGGCCCTGCTTGCCTGGAATGAAAGGCACAAAGACTCTCGACTCAAAGAGCAATTCACTTCAACTGATGAAGGAAAAGCTGCATTGTTTCCCTTCCTTCAGCAGAGAAAGCAGTGTAAGCAACAGACGTTTGAAAGATCAGCTGTCATTAAACCTCTTTCAGCACTAGTTAAGCCACACCTTGAGTCCTGTGTCCAGTTCTGGGCTCCTCAGCTTAGGAAAGATGTTGAGTTGCTGGAAGGTGTCCAGAGAAGGGCAAGAAAGCTGGGAGGGGTCTGGAGCACAGCCCTGTGAGGAGAGGCTGAGGGAGCTGGGGTTGCTTAGCCTGCAGAAGAGGAGGCTCAGGTGAGACCTTCTTGCTCTCTCCAACTCCCTGAAGGGAGGTTGTAGCCACGTGGGGGTTGGTCTCTTCTCCCAGGCAAGCAACACCAGAACAAGAGGACACAGTCTCAAGCTGTGCCAGGGGAGGTTTAGGCTGGAGGTGAGAAGAAATTCTTCCCAGCCAGAGAGATTGGCCACTGGAATGTGCTGCCCAGGAGGTGGTGG
>JAWKAJ010000263.1:0-19467 GCA_033816785.1 Picus viridis
CCCGATTGTAGGTGCCACCAGACTTCACTGTTGCCAAGTTGTCTATTAATGTGTGATGGTGGTGTTACTGTTTGGGAAAATGCTGCACAGGTGACAGTGATAGTGTTTTCCTGATAAGTTTTTTATGAACGTACATTAAGCATCAGTGATTGTGTATTGCATAAAATGGGGAAGGGATTTGGCCAGAGCACACCTGCTCCCATAATATAACAAATACAAGCAAATGTACTAACAAAGCTCTCAGTTTCCTAAGTTAGCTTCTAAACATTAAAATTCATAAAGAAAGCAGTTAATGTAAACCGTGGGGAACAGATTAAGTTTTCTCTTGTTAAACTCAAAATAAATATTTATCTTGCTATGTAGCATGGCATGTATCATCATGCTGTGTAGTCTGTGAAACAGAGTAGCCTGATTCTAAAATACCATTACTTTCAGAAAAGCTCATGAAATCCACCTTTTCATCTTTATTTTACCAGTTTTGCATCTGCATTATATAAAGGAGAAAACTTTAATACAAAAAGACATGATTTTTTTTTATATTTCCCCAAAATCAAATGAACATCAATGTTTATTAAATTACTTTGTTTATAACCTAGATATGTATTAATCAAGTGCATGAAGCAAGTTTGACTGAACTTCTTTCTAGTCAAGAATAAAGAATGGTCCTAGAATGAAACATGATTAGTCTTAATAAAAACTTATTTCAATTTTATTTTTGCTGAATCACTAAATGAGAACTTCTGTCAATAGAATTGCAATGCAATTTATTTATGTCTATCAGTTAGTTTATATAATTCAGTAAGGTCAGCAAAATTAATTACAAAATTTAAAAAAATGTGATGAAGGTCTGTAGTCCTCCTATCTTGAAATTGTTTGATTTCACAGATTTTAAGCCCAGAGACTTATAAGTATGACTGTATGCCCTGCTCTTCAGTAAATTTTATTCACTGACATATACATTAATGTTCTGGGAGATATGTGCTCTGGACTAAACCACCTTTACGTTCTCTTTCCCTGGTATCTTGTCCAAAGACAGTTCTGCCAGTCCATGGTCAGGGTCTGAAGCTATGATCTCATGTTTCACAGGAATGGCCATATCAGCAACCTTGATGAGCTACAGGCTTTCACATTTCTTCCTTTCTGAGAGTTTTATGTCTTATCACAAAGTGTGATTTTTATTTTTTTTAATTATCTTTGATGATTTTAATTCTATATTCTGAAATGGGACTAAAGGACTCTAACTTGATAGTCTGGCTTCAGTTTGTTAGGTATTCTTTCTTATCTCACATAAGTACATGCTCTTTCACTTACAGAACAAGATAACAGTGATGACTGTGACTCATTCTCTCCTTTTGGCAAAACAGGACTCTGAATCACAAAGTCTGAGATAAAAACATTTAAAGAATGAAGAAATGAGGGTAGTTTCTTTGGGGAAACTAACACAGTTCTGTGGATTTATGACAGAAATAAAGGAGTATTAGCCATTGTCTCTAATCAAATAGCTCTTATTTCCCTTCTTTCTCTCCTTTCTGTGTTAGACAAAACTGATTGCCATTTTGGCCCATATTTCATGGTGACTGAATTGGCACAATATGAGAGAGCCTGTAGAATGTATCAGGTGGGGACACCAAGTCTCCATCAGATCGAGCAGAAGGTACCCCTTAATAATCTGCTATGGTTGTATGGTTTTCCTGCCATTTTTGTCTTTCCTTGGAGAGAATTAGTAAAGAATATATCTGTAAGAAAGAATCAGTACGTGAATTTAAGTACAGTGTATTGGTTGAGGGTAGGTTATTTTTCATAAGGCTGTTTTTCTTGTGAGCTTACCTTTTTAAATACAGTGTTTATAAAAATGTATTGCCAGTTTCAATGCAGACAGTGGCACTAAGCTTACAGAACTAATATATACAGAAGGAAATCCTATTACCTTTGGTTAAAGAACCTGGTTATATGGATATTGATAATATAGAACGGAGAGAAAGCAATACTTACAAAGATGGGTTGGGCTTAATTATTTTAGAAAACACTGTTTAATGTTTTGAATGAAATTACATTCTAAACATAAATATAATTCATGCTAAATTTCCCATAAGAGCTTATTTTACTTTAGATGTATCTCTGAACAGACTTCCAAAGAAAAATCTTTCTTACCCAAGCTAAGATGACTGCAAGAAACATGGCATTCAGATCTAGTCACCTGAAATATCCTTTTTATTCAATAAAACAAAACAAAATCAATCAACCAATCAACAAACAAAAACAATAGCAGAAAGAAAAATAAAATACAAACAAAAAAAAATTTGGTTTGGCTTGTGTTTGAGATACTTTAGGATGAGATTAGTCATATCCTATTTAAGACATTTCTGTTATATCTTGTCCCCACTACAGAGGAAACTTAAGATGACTAGCTAGCATTAGCTGTCTCTATTTTAAATATCTACTTTTGGTCATATGAATCATGTACAGATTCACTATAACACATTTTTGCTCACAGCTTTGACTGAATTTCTAATGTGCTGACACAGGGAGATCAATCAAAACCTAACAGCCAACAGCTATTAAGACAGGTATTGCTTTTATTTAATGATGCTGGATGCAAAGGGGAAGCCCTCCCAGTTTGCATAACCAAAGATGGTGTCTACATGCTTTATATATACCTACAGTAATACATATGCATTACATTTCTGGGAAATTGTTTACATGTGCATGGAATCATTTAAATAGATAAAGTCCTTTTATTTCTTCCTGCCACTTTCTGACCTTCCAGCAATATTACAGTCTCTCGTTGATGTTCTGGCCAGCTTCTCAGTGTGTGAATCTTTATCACTTTAGCCCCTTTGTGCAGTTGTGTCTCATCTTCTTGCTCTACCCTTACCATTATTTATGTCTAGAAGTCTAGAGACTAATCTCTCTTAACTACTTGGAAAGTTTCTAACTGAAAGAAAAGCAGTTAGTTAGTCTCACTGATTCAGTCTTAAAAGGGTTTTAATAAATGTTTATATTATTTTAATTAAAATATTGAATTTATTATACTTACAAAAATGTTAGTAGATATATTCAGCACAAGAAGCATGTAGAAGATAATCCTATACTTAGACAGAAGCATCCTACTAGTTTTGTGAAGGCAAAAAGAACTCTCCCATGTGGATATGGTAGTGCATAATTATCTATCCTGTAAATGTTATATTTTATATTTATACTCCCAGTACTGCTGCTTTTGCTATCCAAACACAAAGTACTGAACATTTAACCTGATTTCTTTTTGTGTTTTTTGTTTTTTTCACAGTTGTTCAGCTTGTTTCAGAGTTAGGCCTTTATGCACTACAGAAATAACAATTGTATATAGTACATTGCAATAGAAAATTTTCTGTAGAACATTGAGCTGATGTGATTGCCCTCTAGGATAAATCTTCATATTGCTGCAACCTGAGAAATGTAAACCCCCGATACAGAAAAGTGTGTTGTGCTAATGAGTCAGTGATCTAATCCAAAGGAACTCTGGAACTGTTAAGATCTTTTAATGACAAGTTCTTAGTGTAAGTGAGGTCACTTCATCAGCCTTTAATAATGTAAAGCAGAAATCTTTTTTTTTTTTTTTTTTTTTTTTTTTTTTTTAAGAATAATAAAATAAAGAGGAACTCTCCTCCATTTATTAGCATGTACCCTTAGAGACTGAGATTACGTTTTCCATCACAGCAGCTATGCATAAAAAATGAAGAGCTGAAGGCATTTACATTGTTTTAAATTTGATACCGTTTATACTTAGCTCATCATTAAGAGCGTATGCAAAGCAAAATTTCTTCACCGGAGCAGCTAAAAGCAAGGGTTTTAGTTCAAGCCCTCATACTCTTTTTGTATTTGTGACTTTAAATATTGCAGGGATGTTCTTCTTAGTTCTTTTTCTGCTGAATCAGTTCATATAGAAGCATCATTGTTCTTGGAGACTGACACAGGCTACAGACTCCTTAAGAAATGTGAATTAGGTGCACTGGTGCATAGGAATGGTCAGAAAAAAAAACTTTAAAGCTTTTTTTATTATTATTATTTTGTCCAATCAACTCTTTCTTTCTCCTTAGTGCCCATATTCAGATTAGCCCCAGGCTTCAAAGAATTCTTAATAAAGCTTCAAAGCAGACAGTTTAAGCATCATTATTACCTTACTTTTAAATCACAACGCTTCTTCAGGGTGCAAATATTCTTTAAAGAGGTATTGAAAACCAAAACAAAATTCCAAGAAATTGAATTAAACTGAGAAAACCCTTCTGCCTGTTTTAGGGACTTTTTATTTCTTTATAGCTTTGACACAACCTACTTTGCATTCCTTTTCAGGGCCATTTTGTCATATCCTGTAAAGTACTATGAACTGTGTATTCCACATAGGCCTGCAGATAAGTTCAAGAGGTCACTGTGCTTTTTCAAGTGTTCATTTCCATGTAGTAAAAAAGGGAGCAATTACAATGAAAAAAATAACACAATACCAAAACCCAACAAATGGATATGATGCAGTTTGCACCTCTGTAGATCAAGTATTCTGCTGTGGAGATCATATGGACCACCACATGATATTTCTATGAGTTTAAAAATTACTACAGAGCAAACAGATTAATGGATTGTCCATCGCTCCCATCTTTACAGCTATGTATCAGTGAAAATCAGTATTCATGCTGCATGCCCAGGTCTCCTTCTGAAATGTTTCAAAATATTCTGACAAAAAAGCAAGTCATGTGAATCCCCATGCTGCATCTGAGCTTAAACAGACCGAGACATGATTAATGGATGGTGCTTAGACACTTTTAACCTTATGGTGCTATTCAGCTGAAGATGGCAAAGTGCATTTCTCTGTAATGATTAAAGACTGTATGGTTCCAAATTCACTAGTATTTCCAAGTCATAATGTGTCTGTTGCAGATGGACTATTAGTCAAATAACCTGGCGTCTGTGCCAGAACAACATAAATGTCTGCAGTGAGAATGTATCAGTTGAGACGTTTTCATCAAATGACCACACTGACACAATACAGATATAACCCTTTATTATCCACTGATGATAGATAACGTATTAGAGGTATCTTAATGGCTTAGAGATTCTCACTGGAGAGAGCTGCAATTTACCAAACGTATTTATTTATTTAATTGTGATTGACCAATATTCTGAGCACTTAAGCAAAATTTATTTATAACCATTAAAAAATGGAGCATGTCTAAACTTTCAAGAAAATTATTGCATTTCAGTTGATTGTAAGAAAAATTGAATTGGAGTATATCAGTTTAAGACCCTTAAATGGTAAATGTGAGTATGATAGTAGAGTTTCATAGAGTAAAATTAGTACACTTTAAGTTTACTTCTCTAATAAATTCACATTAATTTGCCCAGTGGTCCTCAGCAAATCAAATACATTTTAGGGGTGAAAGATGCACAGTGGGATAGAAAAGTCTAGGCTGGAAAAGATCTCTGGATAACCTCTGATGCAACTCTCAGTGGAAGGCATGGTCTTAGTATAGGATAGTCATACCTGTCAAGTCATCTTAAATGTTTCCATCAAGGGAGATTCTATCACTGATGTGAGCAGCCTTTCAATGTTTAAATCTAAAGATTTATTTTCCCCTCTTGCATCTAAATGAAATTCCCCAAAGTGACTTATGTTTGTTGCTTCTTGTCTGTTCACTTGGCAAACTTTTTGAAAAGAGTACCTCCATCTCCCCTATAATTACTGCCCAGATAATCATGGAATCAATAAGGTTGGAAAAGACCTCAGAGATCCTCGAGTCCAATCTATCATCCAACACTATCTAATCAACTAAACCATGGCACCAAGCACCCCATCCAGTCTCTTCCTAAACACCTCCAGTGGTGATGACTCCACCACCTCCCTGGGCTGCACATTCCAATGGCCAATCACACTTTCTTTGAAGAACTTCTTTCCTAATGTCCAGCCTAAACCTCCCTGATGCAGTTTGAGACTGTAGCCTCCTGTTATAGTGCTGGTTGCCTGGGAGGAGAGACTGACACCCACCTGTCTACAACCTCCTTCAGGTAGTTGTAGAGAGGAATAAGATTTCCCTGGAGCCTCCTCTTCTCCAGGCTAAACAACCCCAGCTCCCTCAGCCTCTCCTCAGAGGGCTTGTGCTCCAAAACCCCTTACCAGCCTCATTGTCCTTTTCTGGACATGTTCAAGTGTCTCAATATCCTTCCTAAACTGAGGGGCCCAGAGCTGGACACAGGACTCAAGATGTGGCCTAACCAGTACAGTGTACAGGCACAGAATGACCTCCCTGCTCATGCTGGCCGCACTACCCTGATACAGGCCAGATGACATTGGCCTTCTTGGTTACCTGACCACACTGCAGGCTCATGTTCAGCCTACTATCAGCCAGTACCCCCAGGTCCCTCTCTGCCTGGATCCTCTCCAGCCACTCTGACCCCAGCCTGTAGCACTGCATGGGGTTGTTGTTGCCAGTGTGTAGAACTGGCACTTAGATGTGTTAAATCTCGTGCCCTTGGACTCTGCCCATTTGTCCAGCCTGTCTGGCTGTGATGGATCCCTCCCTGTGCCTTCTATTTCCTCATCTGAAATACCCCAGTTCCTTCAGCTTTTCTTCATAACATAAAATTCCTTTATCGCTCTAATCACAGTGATGTCACTCCTGAAATCCCTGTTTTTAGTCTGTCTTTTATTGTTGGGTACAACTGTGCAGAGTTAGGTATGGCCTAACAAGAACTGAATAGAGTACAATTACTGCTACAGCCACAGACAGAATCACAGAATCACCAAGGCTGGAAGAGACCTCAAAGATCAAGTCCAATCCATGTCTTCACTACTGCAATGACACCTGCTAACATATTCAGCTCACTGTCCATCATTACCCCCAGATCCTTTTGAGCAGGACTGCCCTCCAGACAGTTAGTTACCAGCCTGTACTACTGTTTGAGGTTGTTTCATCACTGTTGCAGAAGTTGATTTTCCTTTGTAAAATCCAATGCAGATCCTTTGGGCCCATTTTCTAGAGGATTCTGCATTTTCCCATTCAGTGCTATTTATCTCTTCTCCCACTGTGGTGGCACTTACAAACTTGGTGATATTTTGTTCAATCCCATCACTCTAGTTATTTTAAAAGACCCAGTGAGGGTTTGTTTGTTTATTAATAGACATATTTGACCTTTTTTTGGTCCTCAGCTTTATGCGATGATTCCACAAAAATCTACCTCTTCCTTAAAGATCAAAGTGAAAACAACACTGAGTACTGCTTTTTGTGTGATTTCTAACTAACTTGCTAATGCATCTTCAGTAGCAGTCTTGTGTCTTCCTTGTACTTCCACTTAATGCTAACATATGTATTGGTAAGGGGTTTTGAACACAAGCTCTAGGAAGAGCTGGGAAACTGGGGTTGCTTAGCGTGGGGAAGAGAAGGCTCCCGGGGTGACCTTACTGCTCTCTACAACTACCTTAAGGAGGTTGTAGACAGGCAGAGCTGGTCTCCCAGGCAACCAGCATCAGAACAAGAGGCCACGGTCTCGAACTGCGCAAGGGAGGTTTAGGCTGGAGGTTAGGAAGAAATTCTATACAGAGAGAGTGATTGCCCATGGGAATGGGCTGCCCAGGGAAGTGGTGGAGTCACCATCATTGGAGGTGTTCAGGAGGCACTTGATGGGGTGTTTGGTTGCATGGTTTAGTTGATTAGGTGGGTGGGATGATAGGTTGGACGTGATGATCTTGAAGGTCTCTTCCAACCTGGTCTATTCTATTCTAATATTCTATTCTATTCTATTCTATTCTATTCTATTCTATTCTATATTTATAGAAGCCTCTTTTGCTAGTATGAGCTTCAGCTGAGCTTTTGCCTTCCTAACTACCTTTATGAAAGCTCAAGCAATATTTTTTTATATATTTCTTTTTCAGGTGCCTACCACCCTTCCCACGTCTCACATAATTCTTTTTCATGTATGAGCTCTTTGAGAGCTATCTGCCTAACAAGAATGGTTTAATTCTATATCTAGGCCTGCTCTTCTTTCTTTTTCTTGCACACACAACCCCCCCCTCTTTAGAGGAATGGACAGCTGTTGTGCCTCCCAGGGCAGACTCCTGTGGGAGTCCAAACTGTTCAGTGAGCTCTCCTGTGAGTTGATCTTCACCTCCAAAATCTAAGGTGTTTTATTTTGCCACTATAATTTTTTGAATTGAAACTATAAAATGAGGAGCAAAAAGAAGTGTGTGTGTATATGTATTTATGTGTATGCTTGTGTCTATTTGCAAGATTCAAATTAATTATTTTAATTTATTCATGGTATTAATTATATGCATACAATCTATACTAATCATGAAATTTACCAATATTTCTGAACTCAAGCATCTCTCAGAAATTTAGGATAAAGGAAAAGCCCTTTCTAACATTTAACTGATGTATTTATTTGTTTCTTCTGTACAGTATGTCACTTTGGCTGGTTTTATGATTAGAATAAAGAATATTCAAAGGCCAAGATATTTCCCTGCTAACAACAATGCCTAATTAAATAAACAATGAAGAGCATTTTCACAGTAAAAGCAATAAAGGAATAATTTTTTAGACATACATTTTTTAAAAACAGTTTCTTTCTATAGACATGAACATAGATAAACCAGTAAAAGCTTGAGTAGTACAATGCAAATTGCAACTATTCTTAGAGAAATTCAGCTAACTAGAGGACAAGTTACTGTGAATGAAATACATTTCATTGTACTTGTGTCATTCAATATTTGGGTGTCAAGTTATATGTCTATAATTTCCATATAATCAATGGAAAGAGAAGGAGTTAGACCTTCAGGGACTGATTAATTTATCTTTAAACAGCTATTAGAGCAATGACAAACTTACCTGTTGATCTGTTTTGCCCTTCAATGTCTGTGAGGATATTTAGATTAATAGCAAAAATGTATATTTTTTATATAGATAAACTGAGATAAAATGAATCTAAGTTAGTCCTTCATGCACAAATGTGTTTGATGAGGGCATGATGAAACTAATTACTAGTATACTTGAATAGCATAAATTGGCACATTGAAGCAATCTATATAAACAATTATATGATGATGTTTAACAGTTGTATACTATGTGTATTAATTACTGAGAAATACTTGTCTATTTTTCTTTAATCAAATTACATTTGACTGCATTTTTTTAACCTGGATTGTTTTAATAAGTAATGAAGATGTTACATGCATGCACACTCCCCAACTGCTTCCCCAAATTCACTTCATATTAAAATCCTTTTCTACAACTAAATGACATTATTCAGACCACTATATCTTACCATTCTTTTTGATTGCGGTAATCACTCGGTTGACCTTGGAATTTTCATAACTTTTACTACGAGCAACAGAAAAAAAAGAAAGCAATTATGCAACCATTGTATCAATTGTTCTGTTTATGTTATCCGTTTACTGATTATATTGTCATGTTCCACACTTTTATAACTCAGTTTTCCAAGTTGCTGCTCTTAAGCAGTTTTCTCCATTGCATAGTAACATTTTCAGAAATAAATAATTTGTTGATTGTAATGAACAACATGTAATGAAGGGGTTAATTGCTCTGCTAAAAGGAATAGGATTCTGTTGTTTACTTTTATAACTATTAGATGTTAAAGCACTATCTCTTTTATAAAACTAATTATGTGTTATAAGAAATGTGTGTCCAGTAGGTCTAGGGAGGTTCTTCTTATCATCTACTCTGCCATAGTGAGGCCACACATGAATACCGTGTCAAATTTGGGCTCCCCAGATCAAGAGAGACAGGGATCTGCTGGAGGGAGTCTAACAGAGAGCCACTAGGATGATCAAGGGACTTGTTCCTCCTCCTTTCAAGGAGGGAAACAAAGGCCAAGGCATTAGCCAGGAGGCAGGGACCCATCACATGGGATTCTGGTGCTAATACCAAGTATGGGCATAATTCTAGCTTCATGCTTCCTATAGGTTGAAGCCAGTTGTATATGAGAGTGCCCATTGGACAAATCTATCCTTGGGAAACCTATAAGTATTACCCCAATTTATAAACACATTGCCCTCTCTCACTTTGTCTTGTCTCCTTGCTTGAGTCTAAGCTCGTGCCATAGTCTTGCTGTTAAGCTTGCATCCAGGCAGGCCTGTTGAGCCTTAGCCCTGAGAGTCTGCAGAGGAGGGACCTTCACTGAGCCTGAGAAGCTTCAGCAACTGCACTGTCTGTCTCACTGGTTGGAAGAGCCGCAATCTGATGAGCAGACACAGCCCTGTGTGTGTCAGTTCAGAAAGCAGGATCATTGATTAATCGCATGTCTGTGTAACCCCACCATCACGGGAGAGAAGTCACCACTTCTGCCACTCCGTGCCCTGTGAATCTCAGGGAAACCTAGAGCACCATCCATACTTGTGCTCCAAAGCCAGGACCACTCAGAGAGGGTCTCGCCGCTCCTCTGAGCCAAGTAAAGGGGAAGCCGCTGCTCCACACAGCCACACTTCTTCCCTGGGGCTGTCCATGCCAGCCCTGAAACCCATTGCCACAGGGCCACCCCCGCTGGGTCCAGCCCCATCAGCCACTGTGCCAGATCAGAAATCAGAATTCCCGTACCAGGAACTGTCACCCTGCCCTGCCATGCGGGCCAACTCTGTGAGGGCTGAACCCATCCCAGGACTAGCCCTATGGCCCTGCCATGCCGACCTTGAAGGACTGCTCCCTGTCATCTGGAGGGAGCTACCTGAGTTCTGCAAACGGAACCTGCCTACCAGCTAGCCTAGGTTCCATCTCCTCTCTGCTGCCGTGCAGAGAGGATTACTACCCACTGTCGCTGTCCGGACCAGCCTAGGAATCAGCCCAGTGACAGTAGTCTGCTGTAACCTAACCTCGCTACAAAGGACACAGTGTATCTTCCACGTGCTTTCCACTCACTAATATTCAGTTCAAAGCACCCGCATCTACTGGCATAATCTTTCCAGTCTAATCCTCTGATACACATTGTAATATCTCTGTATATGGGGCCTACGAGAAGGCTGGGGAGGGACTTCTCAGGACATCAGGTAGTGATAAGACTAGGGGGAATGGAATGAAGCTGGAGGTGGGGAGATTCAGGTTAGATGTGAGGAGGAAGTTCTTCACCAGGAGAGTGGTGAAGCCCTGGAATGGGTTATCCAGGGAGATGGTTGAGGCCCCATCCCTGGAAGTGTTTAAGACCTGGCTGGATAAGGCTCTGGCCAGCCTCATCTAGTGTGGGGTGTCCCTGCCCATGGCAGGGGTTGGAACTAGATGATCCTTGTGGTCCTTTTCAACCCATGACTGATACTATGATACTATATAGTTAGCAGTCGAAACATCCTGTCGAGTTGCCATCTGGTGGACAAGTGGCAGAATTGTATCCTTCGTTATATAAATAGAAAGTAATTCTGTAAATATTCCAATTGAGTCCTAATTATAAATACTAAACCACTTATAGGATGTATTTCACAATTGTGCACTAGAACATGTATATAAAATAGTGATTCATTGGTTATTAATAATTTTGATAATGAAAATAATATTTACATTATTCATATTTCATATTCATAAATTTATAGCCTCTTCATCACAGGTTCTTGACATTTGTTATGCCCTGCTAGTGGCTGGCATTCAGGTTGTTCTGTCCTAATCTATAATTACTGCTTTTCTAGAAAATGGTAACAGATGATCCCTCATAGAACTCCCTCTCCAGTTTAACATTATTGAACAATAACAGACCCACGTCATGCTGCTTTCATCCTAAATTTCTGTATAACACTACTTAGTACAAAAATTTTAGTGCTGCTTCCAGCTATCTTGTGATAATTTTACATTGTTGAGCAGAATAAATACCAGAAAGTATTCACTGATACATAAAGCTTACTAACAGTTCTGGTATCAGGAAACTCAGCTGGCTGCATCTTACTTTTCATTCATCACTTGAAATCTGCATGATACTTCTAGGAAGCCCAACTGATTTTCTAGTTCTGGGCCATATTCCTGACAAACTGATGCAGTCTTGGCTCCTATTATCCTTGCTATTTGGATGTATAATAATCTGACACAGATAATAAAGTTAGCATTTAACACTATACTTTTTCTGGTTGCACAGGGGTCACACCAAATTTAAGTAACGCTATTTAGCAGTAGTGAACTATACATTCAATCATGCCAATAATTTGAATAAATCTTGACCAGTGTCATTACAGGAGTTTTTAAAGAGAAATTTGATCACTTTTTTTCTTGTAGGTGATATATACGGAAGTTACACAGTTTTCTCAGCATGCATCACTGATTATATTATGGAAACACAGTGCAAAATTTCATGTGCTATCCTGGTACAACATACTATCTAGCCTTTGCCAGATATGGAAAGATATGTACTTTTTTACTGCCTAATCTTTTCTACAAAGCTTTGGCTGGAATCTTAACTGGCACAAATGTGTGGTCTCCAGAGGATCTTAATTTGAGGGCAGCTGTTCAGCTACAGTTCTAATCACCGATTAAATCACCAATTTCCATTTTTCCCTGTTAGATGTGTGTTTTCCCTTTCTGCTGTTCAAATTTAAGGCAAAAGTTTACATGGCAGGATATGATGCTGCTGGTTCATTTATAAGGATTATCATAATGTACTCATCTAAAACAACAGATAGCTTCTATTCCAGTTTCTCAGGGTAGCAAGTGTGGCCATTCTTGAATATATCTCTGATGCACAAAGCCAAACAAGGACACTTGCTTTAAATTTGGTGACTTAAAGTGTTATTTAGTTTTATGATCTCATAATACAGTTTCCTAAGGTATTAATATTTGAGTTATTTTGATTTTCCTGTGTTTCAATATTAATTTAGTTATCAATTTAATGTTATTTTAAAGAAAAAGTTTACACTGATTATAGCTAAGAATTTCACTTCTGGTGGGATTTTTTTTTTCTTTCCTTTTCCCTTACTACCAATAATATGCCAATCAATTTATTTTCATTTAAACATTCTGGATAGTCATTAAAAGATCTTTTGAAGATTAATATTATCCTATAATTCTATGATTACATATAAATGTCATCTTTCTTATGTAGAACTGACTATATTAGTAAATTATGTACATAAAGTCAAAAATAAATTCTGCATTCAATTTTTTCCTTACCAGAACAAACATATAATGTACAAAGATATGTCATTCCACCTGGTAAGAACTAATTTTATGTATAAAGAAAAAATCTTACTGCATTTTTTTTTTTTTTGTATTATAATATAAAGCAAAGCATAATTTTCTTTATATTGTAAAATAACTGAGATTCCCATTTCCAAGACAACATCTAATGGAAAATAAATGTTTAAATATATATGAAGAGATTATACTCAGAGTTACAATATTGAGCTTAATTGAAAACAAAACAAAAACTTCACAAAGTAAAGCTGTGGGTTATCTCATTCATAAGGATAGAAATATTTTATCCAAACTATTGCAAATATGAGATACAAAAGCCTAGTGTATCCATGGAACTCATGGACAGCCATCACTACAAGCTAAATCAATTACTTGAGAATATTTTATAATAATTTTAATATAAAAGTAATTGTAAGTGTTACCCTTATATCTGTTATTTTCTAATTTTAGAAGAAAGTTTCAGTGTTTTTGAAAGATGGTGTCCATATCCCTACCTCTGGTATTCAGAACCTAGGCATGTCTTCTTACAAACCATTGATGTTATTTTCCTCCATATCTATTCTTTAGTAAATTCTAGACAGAAGTTACTTTTATTAGATTTTTTGACTTTGAAACAGATCATCTCTGAATAGTTTTGAAATGGCAGAAAAAGAGGCTTTTGTCAACAAATAAACTGTGCAAAGGAGAATAAAAAGAACATTTACCTCCTAGGCATCATGTATCTGAACAGCCTGACAGTGAATCTTCAGTTTTACAACATGATCTGTGGCAGACAGCTTGGCATCTTAAACCACAGTAGTGCTAGTTCATCTTCTAGGCTTCATGGCCCAAGAGCAAGCCACTCATTAGCATTTTGGGTAGAGCTGAGGATCAGCACTGACAGGATGGACAGGGCATCAGGCCCAGCCAGCATGGTTTCAGGAAGGGCAGGTCCTGCCTGACCAACCTGATCTCCTTCTGTGATCAGGTGACCCACCTGGGGCATATGGGGAAGTCTGTGGATGTAGTCTACCTGGACTACAGCAAGGCCTTTGACAACATCCCCCACAGCAAACTCCTGGACAAGCTGGCAGTTTGTGGCCTGGACAGCAGCACTCTGTACTGGGTTAGGAACGGGCTGGAGGGCCAAACCAGAGAGTGATGGTGAATGGTGCCACATCCAGCTGGCAGCCAGTCACTAGTGGTGTCCCCGGGGTTCAGTGCAGAGCCCCATGCTCTTTAATATCTTTATTGATGATCTGGATGACGGTATTGAGTCCATCGCCAGTAAATTTGCAGATGACACCAAGCTGGGGGCAGGAGTTGATCTGTTAGAGGGTGGGAGAGCTCTGCAAAGGGACCTTGACAGGCTGGACAGATGGGCAGAGTCCAATGGCATGAGATTGAACACATCCAAGTGCCAGGTTCTGCACATTGGCCACAACAACCCCATGCAGTGCTACAGGCAGGAGTCAGAGTGGCTGGAGAGGATCCAGGCAGAGAGGGACCTGGGGGTACTGGTTGATAGTAGGCTGAACATGAGCCTGCAGTGTGTTTCCAGGCAGCCAAGAAGGCCAATGGTATCCTGGCCTGCATCAGGAACAGTGTGGCCAGCAGGAGCAGGGAGGTCATTCTGCCCCTGTACACTGCACTGGTTACACCACACTTTGAATACTGTGTCCAGTTCTGGGCCCCTCAGTTTAAGAAAGATGTTGACTTCCTGGAATGTGTCCAGAGAAAGCAACAAAGCTGGTGAGGGGCTTGGAGCACAAGCTCCATGAGGAGAGGCTGAGGGAACAGGGGTTGTTTAGCCTGGAGAAGAGGAGGCTCAGGGAGATCTTATTGCTCTCTACAACTACCTGAAGGAGGTTGTAGCCAGGTGGGGATTGGTCTCTTCTCCCAGGCAACCAGCATCAGAACAAGAGGAGACAATCTCAAACTGTGCCAGGACAGGTTTAGACTGGATGTTAGGAAGAAATTCTTCATAGAGAGAGTGATTGCCCATTGGAATGGGCTGCCCAGCAGTGGTGGAGTCACCATCACTGGAGGTGTTTAGGAGGAGACTTGATGGGGTACTTGGTGTCATGGTTTAGTTGATTAGATGGTGTTGCATGATGGTTTGGACATGATGATCTCGAAGGTCTCTTCCAACCTGGTCTATTGTAGTCTAGTCTGTTTTAGTCTACTCTACTCTACTCTACTCTACTCTACTCTACTCTACTCTACTCTACTCTACTCTACTCTACTCTATTCTATCTGCTGGGAGAACTACGTCATTTGCTAAGTTTTCCAGAACCCCAGTTTGTAGCAGTGTGTTTAAATACTATGAGTAAAGAATATCCTGGAGCCATCCAGCTACCTGAAATCACATGTAAGTCAAATCAGAATAGGGTAAAATTGAAAGATAAACCATGTCTTTATTGGTAACCTCAAAAATAGACAATATCTCTAAACCAGTTGTAGAAGAAGTGAAGAAATAAAAACATCTCTCATGGGTTTTTTTTGTTTCATCAGATAAGTCTGCCTTTCCCTCATGCTTTGCCATTCCTTTCCTGATATTGCAAGGATTTGTGTTTTGGTTATACCTTCTCCCACTTGTTGGTAGAACAACAGCCTTTACAGACAGCTCCTTTTCCAAAGTATTCAAAAGTACTTCTCTAGTTTCAAAACAGCTGCTCATGAACTGTATTCACAACAACAGAAGGAAAGGCTTCTTGGTTTTCTTTTTTAAGGGGATGAAGAATTGCAAAGATAGAGATCAGCGTTTTAAACCACAATAGAAATGGAGAAAAAGAAGTGAAAGGTAAATCACCAAAGTACTTTTTCTCAATAAAGTTAGCATTTCTCAAAAAAACCAACAAGTATGTATTTTTTAGACATTAAATTCAATATTTAAAAACTGTACTATTGCTTTACATTTTTTAATTGTAAATTTTAAAAAAAATAGGGAAAAAAACCAGTCCTAAACAGGACACACTGTTTTGAGGACATTAAGGTTCACAAATGGAGAAAAAAAAAAAAAAAACAGTGTCATGAGGAAGTAAAAAAAGAGCTCAGTTATGCAATACATACAGTCTGGTTACTACTGAGCAAGTTCATATGAACTCATAAAACATGAGAGGATTGGATCAAAATGCAAATGTAAAAAAATAGAAAAAGAACATTTTAATCAAAATGGAAAAGAAATATAATCTTCAATGTTTTGTTTATCCTTTTATTTGATCCTGTCTTCCAGAGTAAGTAGAGGTATGCACAATCTCTGTAAAAACTACTCACATGTACATGTTTTAATTAAAAATTAATAACGCTTAGTTGTGCTGCAGTAATCCACTTTAGGACATGACTGGCACTTCAAAGCCATGTTCTGACTAGCTGTTTAGTCTTTTGGATTATATTATGGCTATTCATCAACTTTCAGCAATGTGTTTGGAACCTAATCACTAAAAACTCTGCAGAAATTCTGTAGCTATGATGAATAAAGTAAATGGATTCAGTAAGTAATAATTGCTTCCTCTGTTGTTGTCCTTCCCATCTCAGTATTTAGCTTGCATATAATTGTTTCTTCACTTTACTTCTCCATTGCCTAAACCTTCAAATTTCTGTGACACATGTCTGGTAAAAACTAGTTTCTGTACTAATCAGCAGTCTTGACTCTATAGGAATTACATCCTTTTTCTTCATACTAGCAAAGAACCGCAAAACCACAGAAGGTCATCTCATCCAAATTTCCTACTCAAGTGGGGCCATGTAGAGCCAGCTGCTTTGGACTATATCCAGGTGGGTTTTGAGTATCTCCAAAAAGGAGACAATGCAACATCTCTCAGCAATCTGTACAAGTGGTCAATGCTGAAAATCATAGCATGTATCATCTAAAAGTCTGATATGCTGGTTACAAGAACGATGCAATTTCCACAAGTATGGTTGTTACCAAACGGCTTTGTCCTGGAAGGGCGTTAACAAGCCTACTGAATCTGAGCCACTGCCTCTCTCTCCTCCCTCTCTGTTGCTGGGTCCAGATAGAGGTCAAGGAGCCCAATAGGCAGCGCCATTAAGCTGCCTGGAGGAGGTGGAAGCTAGACCCTGAGCCTCACATTTCACAGAGTGACTTGCACGTGTCAGACACCATGAGAGAAGGCATATGCAGTTTGCTCATCATATAAACATTTTGAATTGATTCGCGGGATTAGAATGGCTAATGTGCCTTTGGGCTGTTCAGTTTTTCAAAGAAGAAAATTTATAGGGGAAGATTTCAAGAACCCATATGCTTGTTGCTCGTTATACTCATTGCTTGTATGCTTGTTTCTCTTTTATCTCTCATCTTCTCCCCACCCCCACCCCCTGTTCGTTAATGGGATTCAAGGTGGTAGCAAGCACCTACTTGCTCCTGTCTTCAGGGTAATTAGCTTCTTTTGTCTTAACAGCATAATAGTGCTTGAGTCCAGCCTCCACTACTGCAGCGTGCTCTCTCTCTCACTTCCAATAATTTTGGATACTGCCCTTTGGACTATAACTACGAACTCAGAACATCCCTTCATTCAGCAAAGGTTTTGGTAGTTAACAGCTCCACAGTTCATGAGTAACTTCACTAATTTACCTGGCTATTCCCATGGTTTGTAGCTTGTTACCTGTTGGTTAGCTCTGTTGTAAACTAAAAGTGGTCTGTCTACACCATCTGAGGCAATACTGCTACTTGGTTTCGCACACATAGGGGGAGATTCCAGTTTGTTCCTCTGTATTCCAACTTCTGATTGTTCTACGCTGCTATTCTACTGTTTATTAGCCTTCTATCATGTGCAATCAACCTATCATCAACTGGGCAAATGAACCTGAATCAAATTGGCTCAGACAGATAATTTTTGATATTTAATAAATCGTATTAATATTTTATCATATTTCCAGCCTATAAATCTATATAAACTAAATCAGACTTACATATTTTCCAGAACAGTCCTATGGATATCAAAAATATAGAATCCATTTCCTGCAGATAAGGAAGGATGCATCAGTCTAGGCTCCATATACAAGGTTGCTATAGTGTACTGTTCTGTGAGATGTACACAGGTTATATGACCTAAATATTATGGTAAGTAGGAACATGAGGGATACAACTTCCTTTTGAAAAAAACAGTGATTTGTAGCACCAAATTATCATAATTTTTCAAGTAGCAATATAAATGTTCTTTTACTTATAAGCAACTTTTTTTAGGACCCAATGAACAGCCTTGGTTAGACTGGATAGCTAGGCAGATATGTAACTGGAAAGACTAACAACAAAAAAAAAATAATTGGAATTATATGATGCAGATATCTTCCTTGTTGTCAGTGTAGGTGACTGAGGAAATCTCTGATGTTTGTGTCCCTAGTTTTGAGCCACAAGTTGCCCAAGGCAAAGGGACAGAAAGATATTTTACCCCCAAGGGAGTAAAATAAACCCACTCACACAGAAGAATTGGAGGTTAAATGAATGTTATTTACAAATATATACAGAAATACAATAGGTATTCAGGGAAACAGAATATATATGCAAATTAAGCCCAGTTCTTCACCTGGGCCTCACTAGGCCAAAACCTTCCAAAACCTCCCAAAACCTCCCCCACTCAGCCTCAGTCATCCCAGAAGCAGGCCAAGCTGCCCACCTCCCCCTGCTGCTTTGGACAGTTTTACCAGGCCTCAATTACACCTTCTGCAGCACACCAGGCTTGCTCAGGCCTGAATTCTCCTCTTCCCCAGGCCTTTGTGGCTCCCCCAGCACTAGGCTGAAATTGTGTAGCAAGAAATCCGCTTGCCAACTCAAGGCTGCAGAAGGCCCAAACTCACTGTCACGGTAGAGGCCAAACGGCCCAGCACAAACTTGAACAGACCCTTTCCTGCAGAAAAGTTGGGGTAACATGGGAAAAGGAACAAAGGGAACAGGACCATGCGTGTCTGGTAAAGAACCCTGTATCTGAGGTAAGGCATGTGTACTGGTCATGGCTCCTGCCTGACCCAGGCCCCTGTCGTGCCCTTTCAGCAATATTGAGCCCTGCAGAACCCATTTTTCAGCTGGGACCAGGGGCATAAGTTACATTGTTTAATTGATTTGGGTGGGACGAGGAGGGAGGCATTCTAGCTATCTTGCTCTGCCTCACTATCTGCCTGTTGGAACCTGGCTGGATCTGTTCATTGGTTGCCTGTTGATGTCAACCAGAACCCCAGAGGTTCCAGTGTATGTGCAGGCTGTAGCCTGCGCCTGAGAGCCAGAATCTGCTCTGCCTCTGTACAGATCATGCAGCTTTACTTCCCTGTGTTGGGAAAGAGGTTCACAATCTGGTTTTCTGTTCTTTCTTTCTGCCTTATATGCAAAATCTTA